>VYZW01017788.1:28654-70669 GCA_013401315.1 Balaeniceps rex
TCTTAAAAAGAGCAACAGATTGAAGGTATTTTCTTCTCGTGTTTAGATATTGTATGCAAAAAAGAAAGACTTGAGCTTTTTCAGTCATCTCATAATGCTAGAATTTGCCAGACATGCATATGTACACACAGAAAGTAAGGAACAAAAATACAAGTAGCTGCCTCCTGTTGCAAGATATTCAATACACATCTATGCTTTATTAACTTCCAATGTAATTCAGAAATCTACATTGTGTTAGGTGTGTGTCATGCGGAAATTCGTGTTTACAATTAGGTTTGATGTGTTCAAAGATATTTCTCAATGCAGTTCACCAAGGTCACATTAAATTAGCCAAGCCCATCCATTCAGTATTTAATTGCCTGTACTGTAGCGCAAATGTGAGAGAAAACGCTAATCTCATGGACTGTATTTAAGGGAGTTTTATCAAGAATTGCTTAAGTTTCACTTGAAAACAGATTTTTGGAATTTCAGGATGTATTTCCTTTCTCAACAAGGGTAACAAGAATTAGAAATTCTAACCCTAAACAGAATTAAAGAAGGAATGAATGTTAATTTAAGATTAAACTCCAGTAGTAAAGCATAAAATCTAAAATCCCTTTCCTTCAATTTACTTTCTCACAAATGTAACAAGGGAAACATCCTTAATAACCTTATTGACACAGTAAGGAAACTTGTAATGCTGTAAACTAAGGATGCAAGAGGACAGTTTAGAAACTACGTTTGCTGTTTCAAAAAGCAAATGAGCTATTCCAATTCCATGAGGTTTTTTTCCATTTCTGAAAGGAGAGAGTCCAACACCCTCCTGCTGGTTTAAGTTTATTTAAAATGGCTGTGCTCACAAAACAGCCATTCCCACTTCCTGCCCATAAAACATTCCCAACCCATTTAAAATAAAGGAGGAAGAAAAACAAGACAAAAATCTGGTGCTGCAACTGCAGAACAAAATCCAAGCATTTATGAGGGTGTCTCACTGAACTTCCATGTTGCAGCGCACCTGCTCTCCCACCAAACACTGAGGCACAACTCCAAGGAAATGCTAGCAGATAATTTTACTGTTGTCGGGGAAGAAAGGTCATTGCAGTCCTGGTCATTAGGTTTCAGGGTCCATCTGCATTCCCATTAAGTCTCCCATTTTGTAAGTAATTAGAGCACAACATACACTACACTTTTTCTTCTGTTTTTAGAAAAGTTGCAACAAAGGCTCTTTGAAAGCACAAGCCTTAACTCACATTGAACTCAAAGCAGCTACAGAGTTAAGGGCATGATTTTGTGCATGCATTTGTTTATATTAGGGGCTTAGAAGTACAAACATCTGTACAAGGTTAGATGCTCAGTTAACACTTCAAACGTGCAAATACAAAACCATCTCATGAGTATCAGAGGTCTTAAATTATTTGGCATTTAGAACTCAACTACTCAAGTCATGTAATTCATCCTTTTTGGGAGAGGAGAAGGGGGAAATGCAGGGGCGGTTCAGGTACTCTCTAGCCTCTGTGGGTGCACAAAAGAACAAGTCAACCTAACTCTTAATTCCTCCTTCCTCTATCCTCACTTCAAAAAACTGTAGGCATGGGTTTTTTTTAAAGGCACAATTCCTGGTAGCTTGGCATTTAAGATTGGTAACACTGCCAAAAAATAGGTAGTGTGCAAAGCCAAGATTTTGTCTATGAAAAACTGTATTTGAGGCTAGAGGGGCAGCTTTTTCAGGCTTGTCTCCCGTGAACAGGTTTGCTGCACAAGTATGGGCACAGATCTCGGCACATCCCGTGCGAGCCCAGCACATGGCAGAAAAGAGGTCTTAATGTTTTCTTAAGTCCCTCTCACTTCAATTAGTTTTTCTGGCAAGACTGTTGTTAACTCACCTATGAAACTAAGTCATATTGGACTGGTCTCTGTTCCCACTGAAGTCCCAGAGGATCTCATCACAACTGACTAATCAAATGTTAGAAGGATCTTACTAATTAGGAAAAGTAAATTACAATTCTGCCCTCATTGGCTCTATGTAACCTTTGCAGTTGACATGAGGAGACAGGTAAGTGCCTTCCTGCCCACCTGAAATGGTTTCATCACAGAAATGCCAGGAGGAAAGACCATTATATCCTAACACAAGCAGACTGAAAAATTCAGAAACGTTTGCCAAAACCAATGACAGAAAAGTCAGAGAAGTTTGGATTTAAAGTAAAATTCTTATTAAAGATACACAAAGAAAGAAATTGTGAATCAAGACTAGAAATAAGCCCAGTGTAATACTTGAAACAGCAATCTACTGTACCTTCCTTCTCCTTCCCATCAGGAAAGAAAGGCCTCCACATAAACACACAAGCAATGCCGAATAAACCTGCCATAGCAAGGGGATTTTCCAACTTAACAAAATATTCTGGTTTTCATGTGCTTGAAGTTAACTCACTTACACTATTTAAATGCAGATTTCGTGTAGCTATACAGTATGCTAAAGGTCCCATTTTCACACTAGGCTTACTTGTTATGTACACATAAGACAGATTTTTACATGACAGGATCTCATTCATCTCGAAAACCAACCAGCCATTCAAATTTAAAAACCACCATCCATATTGTTATGAAAGACCAGAAAGCTGGCCGACAATGGAGTAGTTGAATTTATTTAAGATCACAAAGCTTATCATTCCATTATAATTGGGAGAAAAGAAAATCAGCATATTTTTCTAGAGGACAAGGCCAGGACAAAGCCTTCTTAAGGGTACTAACACTTCAGAGGGTGCACAAAGGTTTGCATTTTCTTATATATTTCATCACACTAAATACGTTGCTGTATTCAAAATGCAAATTCTTCTTTAAAACCCTCTGCCTACTACCGCAGCTCTAAGATGTGGGAGAATATCCCAGTACTGCTGAGTGACAGAACAAAAACCATTACCAAATGTGTAAAACAGACTTTTGTAATGAGAAATGTCAGAGATTGAAGCCACAAAAGTTTGAGGAAAAAAAGAACCACATGGAAGAATATGTATTTGATGAAGGGAAAAATGACACCTCTTGTTATTAGAGGTCAATCCTCACTGTTACTGACATTACAGCTGTTAAATTATGTACATTTATATAAATTCAAAGGGGACAGAAGAAAATTTGAGCTGGAAATGAATAGATCAATCCCTGTTCCTCACTTCAAGAGAAATTATTTATGTGAAAAATGATTACCTGATTTTAACAGCTGAGAATATTTGATTTTAACCACTTCTTGGTTAAAAACAAACACTTTATGAAAGCATCACCAAAACAGAGCCAAGTGGAATTGCTTGCACAGCTGTTGAACACAGTGAACTAAGATGCAAGTCAGACTGGAGCCTTTATTCACATAGATACAAGTCTCAGAAAGCTACTGGATTAAACTGTGCCAGAGAAAAGTTTAAATCAGAACCACTGCTAAATTATTTCGGCTAAATCAGAGACCAAAATTTATTTAGGGAAGTATGTTTTGGCAAAATAATCTTTCTTCTTTTGATAGTATGTACCAAAGCTGAGGGCACAAGCTACGTGACACTGCTTTTTCTGCTCATTGCCTCTTGGGGACAGTCGCATTCATCCTACAATAGCCGATTCCCATTTCAAAAGCCAGAATGCCCCCTCCAAATGACATCAGAGCAAACCACAAAATAATTATATACCGACTGCTTGAAAATGCATTCTCTCTGTTTCCTTCCTTACATCATACTGTCACAAAGTTTCATTCACAGGTATTGGCAGGGCACCCACTGCCGAGCTCTATCAAGAGCTAGGGAGCTGGGTTGGATTACAGACACATCATGATGTTCAGCCACGCTGGGCATCACAGCATCACAACCAAATCTCTCCCTCAAAACACACACAGCCTTGTGTGCACGGAATGCAAGAAAGTCCCTTCTACTTTAGAGTCATCGGTTCATGCAACAGAACAAGCTCCAAACAAACATCATCCATTGATCACTTGAAAACAAAAAGGATTTTGACCTTGAAAAGAGACTAAAATCGGATGTAACAAACTCTCTGTGCACAGGAAGCAATGAAACTTGTTTGGTTTTGGCAGGTTAGATGGCAGTTCAAACGTCTTTTTAGTTTGTATCAATACTGAAGAAATGAGCTTATTCATCCATTAGGTCAATACCCTTCTCTGCCTTGGAGCCAGAGCTAAACTACAGAACCAGTTCTGCTCAGCACTGACAGGCAGCACATGCGGAGAGACTTCCTAATGAATTTACCGTAATACTACCTCATTGCCTACAGCGTAGCACTCAGCACCACTCTGTAAGCTTACTAAGATGCAGACTGCACATTGGCAGCAATTAAGGCATAAAAACAAAAGATTTAAGGAGACAAAGGACTGCGGCATACCGCAGAGGCCAGGCCACACAGCACAAGTGTAGCACACCACCAGACATGCCATTCGTTTCAGCAAGAAATATATCGGTCCTAATATGGCATGGCCTTCCCTGACCCAAGGGCTGAACGTGGCCACAGGACTGCAGAGAAACCATATCCATTCCCACACCATGCTTCAACTATGCCTGGGCCAAACATTCCCCATGAGGCCCACGTCCAGGCACACAGACCCCAGAGCCAAGCAGTTTTCTGCGTAACGGACCCTCTAGACACTACGTGGGTCTCTGCTTCCCCAGAGCCCTAGTGTCAAACTCATCTGTTTTATGGGCAAGACAGACCACACCTTTTAGGGACCTACTCGAAGAGTCTGCATCTACCCACTCCAAAGTGACATCTGTCTGCAGGGCGAGCCTGACACACATTGGGATGCGGAGGCAGACCAGTGTGTATTTCAGCCAGAGTAGGAAAAATAGCTGGGGAGAGAGGAGGGGAAGCAAAGCAGGAGGTGGAAAGAAGGAAGACAAGAGCTGGAAGAGGGGAAAATAAGAAAAAAGTGACAGTTCTGCAGCTATTACACTTAAAACTTCAGCTATTCTCCAAAATGGAGGCTTCTGCATTCATTTGGATGGCAGAGTTTATTAATGTCACTTCCCTCTGCTAAGGTTTTGAGGATCATATTTCAAACCCACATTATATTCCTCTGTTGCTGGGTTACCAGATCTGAACAAACAATTCTCTGCAGTCTGCCAAAAGCAGAGAAAGAAAGCAAATGAATGCCTGGAGGATGCATCACCCTCTGGAAGTCATTTTATGGCCCCATGCTGCTACAGATTAGTCACAATCTCACATACAGTAGAGCAAAAGAGGAAATGGTGAATCCGTTAACTCCAGGGCAGCACACAGACCCGAGAACTGCTATTCCCACCCACTCGCCCCCCTCCTAGGGAAACGAGGCAATTTTCCAAATCATTAGAATTTTCTTTCAGATTAGAAGAAAAATGGTCCTAAATTCAAAGAGTATTAACACCCCTGAAACTAGTGAGTTTGTTCCAGCAGATGTTGAAATGGCAAGCAAGAACTGCTATTTGAAATGAGTAAACTGCAGGTACCACTGTAGCAGAGCTGCATGAAAACCCCCATGCGACAAAACATTGATGACTAGGTTTGAGACTTTCAGTTTCCAGGCAGGATGTCTGCCACGTCAGGGGCTGCACAAACTTCCGCTTCAGGGATGTAGGAACACACAGCCATCACCCGCATAGCGTTGCCCATCAGAAGCCCTCCAGGTTCACTCAAGCCCTCAGCAATATTGCTTTGAAGAAATCTTCCCCTGCAGTACCTGCAGAGAGAGCCTGCCAGCGTGCAGTAGTTGATCTGGTGTTTCTCCTGCCAAGACTGTCTGTCCCCTGCTGCTGACCCTGTTGCCACGCTCTCTGAACACCCAGGCAGCCCTCCATCCCACATGCAGAGCCCTCAGCTCTTAAGCGCCCGTATCTGGGACTGCGCACTGAAGGATGCCAAATGCAAGTCTCTAATAGGAACAGTTTATTTGGGTCAAGACAAAAAGAGTTGCAAGAGAGACTACATCCCAGTACAGACCCCTACCATAACAGCCAGACTGACAGTAATGCTGTTGCCACTGCAGCATCGCCAAGACTGCTAATTCCCAGCAGTCAGGCAAGAAGGACCCAGGCACACTGTGCAGGCTACAGTTTGTGCTGTTCAGGCAGCAGTTTCACTGTCAAGCTCAGCAGCAAGACTAGCTTAAGATGCTCCTCTCATCACCTATTTGCTGCTGCTGTAACACACTCTCAGTGAGGTGGTACCTGCACAACCATGTACAACACACCTGTGACCCAAATCAGGGAACTGACCTAATTCAAAAACAAAAAGAAATTTGCTAACAAAAAAAAAGAAAAAGAATAAAGAGGAAAATTTGGCTCAGTTCTATGGTACAGTTCACTGTATCCCCTCCACTAGGACAGCAAACACCCAGCACTGCCACACTTCCAGGGGAAAAATGTGTAGTAAATGGGACTACTGCTGCCAGACTTCTGTTTCATGAAACCTTCAGTTTTATCTAATGTAGAAAATTAGAAACAAATTATCTAATGTTTGCTGGAGGGACAGGGACAGCCCTCATTCTGGGCCAAGGCACAGACAGGCATCACAAAACAAAAATAAAACATCACATTTCACCAAGACCCAGCTCTCAGCTGAGACTACAGCAGCTTAGGGAAAACCACTACTCCAGAAACCTGGGAGGGTTTTAATAATTTAATTCCACCTGAAGGTCCTTACTACTCACCTGAATATTTATGGACATTCAATTACATATGGTGTAGTGAATTTTATCAGAAAAAGCCCAAGAAGAAAATTTGGCAATTTGACAAGAAAATAATCTGAAATCATCACTTTAAGATTATTATTATTTCTGATTTTTAAGAAAGGCAGTTCAAGCAACACTGGCAAAGAAAATGAAGTTGGCAACATGAAGCCTTACAGGTTACTACTTCTAGTACAGCAGGAAAAACTGGAATGTTTAACTTTTCAAGCTTTGTTTTCTCCAAAATACGGATATATGTCCTGGTTTTGGCTGGGATAGAGTTAGTTTTCTTCATAGTAGCTGGCATAGTGCTGTGGTTTGGATTTAGTATGAGAATAATGCTGGTAATACTGATGTTTTAGTTGTTGCTAGGTAGTGCTTACACTAGTCAAGGACTTTTTCAGCTTCCCATGCTCTGCCAGGTGCACAAGAAGCTGTGAGGGGGCACAGCCAGGACAGCTGACCCAAACTGACCAAAGGGGTATTCCATACCATATGACATCACACTCAGTATATAGGGGGAGCTGGCCAGGGGGGCAGCGATCGCTGCTCGGGGACTGGCTGGGCATCGGTCAGTGGGTGGTGAGCAACTGAATTGTGCATCACTTATTTTGTATATTCTTTTATCGTTATTATTATTTGCTCTTCCTCTGCTGTCCTATTAAACTGCCTTTATCTCGACCCACGGGTTTTACATTTTTTCTTCCGATTCTCTTCCCCATCTCACCAAGGAGGGGGCGGGGAGGGTGAGCGAGCGGCTGTGTGGTGCTTAGTTGTCAACTGGGGTTAAACCACGACAATAAGAAAAGTAGCTTTTCCAAAACACAGTACTAAGTGTCTATACTGCTGCAGACATCAGATTAAAATTACAGGTGGTTCTATTCTTAACATAAATCAACTATGATTTATCAAAATATAAGAAGCTTAGTTTGCACAGGGTATTTTGCTTACCTCTACCACAGTTTTCAGTCTGATTTTACACTAGAGACAGCAATTCTTCTTATATTTCAAGTGTGGCAGGTGTTAGAGTCCAAGTAACAATCCCCATTAAAACCACAAGACAGGTTCATAGAAGTATAACTATTTTCCATTAGTATGTGCAAAACTGGTATCAGTTCTATCAGTTCCTCAACATCAATTTGTAGTTGTACTTTTCTTATTCTAGATTTACATATGTATAACCAGAATTAAATTTCGCCTAAGCTGGTCTATTTAAAAAAACATTTCCTTTATTTTATGCACTAAACCCTTTGGTTTTAACAGTGCTGGAGGGTTAGAGATAATCTCAAATTAAGAGATTAATTCTAAGGTCCTTCCCTTTCAGCAGGAATTGATATTACACCTGAATATTTGTTAGGAAGAGGCTGCAGAGGTGCACCTGAGACCTTACAGGTATTACTACTGAACATCATTATTTACCATGACTAAATGGAAAGACCTGGTCAATCCAGCACAGAACTACGAGCAGAGGATTTAATCCCAGTCTGCCACTGGCTTGTTCAGTGACAAGCCCAGCCAGTTCTTCCTGCTTTGCCCTTATGTTCCTACACACAAAATGAGCAGAGCAGTACAGCAGCACAATTAGTAAAATGCTTTGAAAGCAGATAAATCCAGTAAGGAAAATCACTGCTACTTCAATAACTAACTTATGTGTCTGTCTATAAGGTATACAGCAGTATATAAGGTATACAGGAAAGGGAACGATTTCTCCTTCACTTTTAAGCGCACATTTAAAACATTAAACCAGTCTGGATGAAGTATCACGTATCCAATTATCTGTTACATATGTAAGTGAATTAAGCAAAGCAAAACTTCCATCAGTGATCACAGATACTGTACACTCCACCTAAGCAGTACATTCAAATAAACGGCACAAGCCCAGGCATGTATCACCTCAGTTGCATAGTACACCTCACTTTAGCATAATGGGAAATGAAGCAGCTCAAGGTGTTATTTGAACATTTCTCTCAAAGACAGCTTCCAAGTCTACCCAGGAAACCTCTACAGAGAATTCATGTCATGGCATAAAGTCAATACACAATCCTTGAAGGCAAAAGACAGAAACAAGAGCCACTGCCACCCTAAAGAGAAACGAAGAGTCATGTACAGATCATTGCCACTCTTCTTTGTAAGCCTCCCCCCTTCCCCCCCCGCCCCTTAAAAGCCGCATACAACAACCATATACATCACATTAACTGTGATGTGCTGACACATGCCTTTATGCTTTAAGGACTGACACAGTCTACCTGCATACTTTTACATTATTACAGAAATAAATAATTCATAATGTAATGCCCATGTTTTCCGAGGGATTTAAACGCAAGTCTACCACCACCAATACAACATAACCACCTAATCAGAAAGGAGCTTTGGACAGCAGCCAGTTTCATAACTGAACTAATAGCTAGTTACAAATCTAACTGACATCTCAAAAGCAACTTGAAAGTACTGAGCAAAGCAGATAACCCCTTTTCCAAGCTAACCTTCCACACCACATTCCCCTACAAATCATCGGGAATACTAATAACTGAATCTCCAGACAGTCACTTTTGTGAGCGGGAGTGCACAAAGAGCTAATCCTACATATCTTTGCCGTAAGTACAGAAATCCTGGCTCAGGCAGGTAGGCAGCCCTATAACTTATACAATTAGCGCCATTGCAGACAAAGGCTCACAGGATGACTTACTAGTTGAACACAGCCTACAGAAACAACTCTTTATTACTTCATCCCCTAGAGGGAAAAAAAACGAACAATAAAAATTATATGCATGCAATGTGATGTAATATTTCACTACAAGAAAGCCAGTATCTTATTTCTCTGAACTAGGGAAAACTGTGTTATTTCACTATAATGTTTAATAAAAGTTTGAAATCAATTCCCTTTTACAAAAGCAAAGGTGGGACTCAACCAATAAGTTCACCTGGGGAGACAGTTTGTATTTATATTTAATTCTCTCAAATGAAAATGATAAAAGAAATGCAGCACATATTACCATAAAACATATGAGATCAAGTCAGCACGCAAGCAGGTAAAAGGACAAACTCAGGGAAGAGTCACCAATTTATCAAGGACCCTGACTAAAAGAGCGGTTGGTGTGGAGCCCCAGTACAAGGTCAGGACAGCTCCCCAGCTACACCAGGGGGACTTGAATTGCAAATACTGGGTTTACACAGACATCTTTACAAAATGGGGTACAGCTCTGAGGATGCCATCTGCACTACCAGAGGGATAAATCTGTGGAGGTTAAGGCTATGAAATTCTGCCACAATCGGGGATGGGGGATAGGTAGGAGAACCTGACCAGAAAGCTATGGAAGATCTGATGACTCTACCAGAAAAGCCTGTACTTTCAACAAACTATATTACAAAGTTCTCATGCTCGGAGCCCATTTACCTACAGTATGAACAGGGCCATGATACAGGATGTTTCATAACATTAAACAAATAAACGGACATCCAAATCTACAGCACCCAGCAGGACAGGAAACTCAGCGTAACATGGCCTTGTGCTATTGAGGTCTCCAATAGTAGAGAAGACCAAAACAAGATTTATAAAGACTAGAATTGCTGTATTTTAAAAGGCTGCATGAAGTCACAGTTAAGAAGCAAGAGATGGAAAGCACTCCTGTTCTAGTCAGACATACCACCATCAATCCCCTGCCTTCCCCAAGAACATCCTCAGGTAACCCAAGGTAGAGTCCCTTTAGGTTGAAGTGTGGCAAGTCTTGTCTGCAAGACTCCTCTAGCTGTGCCTGGGAAAAGCAAGAAGTTGCATAAACAGCAAAGAAGAGAAACTCCTCCTCTGAGAGGATGCTTCATGCATCTGCTAAAGGTTTACAAGATCTAATGCAGACCAGATTCCTCCACAGCATCACAAGAAAGCCAGAGGAGCAATGCTTTTTCCCTGTGTAGGCTAACTAGCAGAGTCCTCAAACTGTTCCCAGAATTATTTGCCTCCCAGGTTTTGACTTAATTACAATGGGACACACACACACAAAGCAAGTCCTTCAGAATGTTAAAAGCAAAAAGGAGCAAATCATTGCTGATCCTGCCATTTTCATTTCTTTTTAAATATCTTTTACAAGCTTCTGAAGTGTTGCAGCCCTAAAAGAATGAAAAAAAGTTGTCTTCAAGCCTTTTTCCATCTGAAAGCAAAAACATGTAATGCCCAAGTGTACACAGCACAGCCCAGTGAATAAAGTGTGTGCCTGTGACTGAGGCAACCTGGCTTCCATTCGTGGGTCAAGTGCTGGCTTGCTGAATGAGGCTGGGCCAGTCCCTTCACCTCTCGATGCCATGTTTCCCATCCCACCTACCAAATGGGTTTACTGACTTCTCTTTCCCTTTAGCACAACTCTATCGCTCTCACCTTTTCAAGACTGCCCCTCCCTTGACTTTCACATAGCATCTCTGCTACTGTATGCTGCTGTGTTGGTCTCGAGTAGCTTTAGTTATAGTGGTACATCAGTTCAGCTTGCATATTTAGTTAGCAAGTTTATAGCCATGTAATTCAAAGTGATTAACCTCTTTTGCTTATGCTTGTTTAACATCATAAAAGCAGAATAAAGCTTTATTTACAAAACCAAAAGATAGACAAGATGCAGGAAGTGAGGGTGCTCACAGACTCAGCTGAATTTATACCAGTCCATTTACAAGTATTTACTTTCCCCTTGAAATAGCGTTTGCTTCAAATCCATTTCCAGCTGAGTGAGCTAAACCAAAGACCCATCGGATACAATTTGCACTGGTCAAATAAATCCACACATATTCACCTCTTAGGCTGTATAAGATCTTTTCCAATCAAGGCAAGGCCTAAATCAGTTGAAAAGCAGCACAGGGTTTGCCTGCACGGAAACACTCACCAAAATAACCAAGGGTACAGGCAGACAAACAAGTTCCCATGGGACATACTACGTAGTAGACTGGCAGGGGATCAGCTATGCTCTCGTAAGGAGAGCTAACCATGTGTCTACATATTCTGGCAAGTGCCACTCTGTGCGCAGACTCTTCCTGAGACAGCACTTTTCCCGTGTTCTAGAGCTGGAGAAGATCTTGCATGAGAAAAGGTTACACGTCAGCTGACCTAAGAAAACTGCATTTCTTCTCACAAACCTTACTCCACTGTACAGATTAGATGCGATCTGAAGTTTCCTTTAAAAAAAAATTTTAAAAAGGCCAACAACAAGGAACTGCACCAAAACAAAGCTGTGTGAACTAAAGCCCGCTATATTATTTTTGTGGTGGTCCACATTAAGGAAGTCATTAATATGAATGCAAGATTTCTCCCTCCATGTGACAGCCGCCAAAGAGGCATCCCGCCTCCCATCAAAACCCAGATCCCCAGCCTCTGCCCTTGCCATGCACTGCCTGCTCAGGTCCCCTCTCCGAGGAGGAGCGTGGTGACAGCAGCAAGCAGCCCCAGGCCGGGAGGCAGAGCTGCACTGGTTCACTGGGGGCAGCCGAGAGACTCCTCTCCTGCCTGCAGCCCTGAGGCCGACCTGCTACCAGAGCCTGAGGCAAAATGGGACGGGAAGAGAAAGAAAAGCATTCACCCGCTTCCCTCCCACATCCCCCTTGCACAGGAGAGGGGTTAGGGGCAGAAAAGCCTTTTTTTTTTTTTTTTTTCTTTCCTTCCTTTCGTGGTCTGAAAAGTAAAGGCAATCGTGTCCGAGAGCTGTCATTTTGGAGAAGGAAGGGTTTAACCGCGCAGCCTGGAGCAAGACTGAGGCCTGGTCGCCCCGCTCCAAATTCTGCCGCGGGCGGCTGACCCTCCGACCGCCCCACAGCAGCCCCGGGGCCCCTCAGCCCACCATCCCCGGGCTCCGAAGACGGCACCTGTCCCGCTCCCACCTTCCCCAAATCGCATTCGCCTCCCTCACCCGCAGCGGCCGAGCCCGGGCCTGGGCCGCCACGCAGCGCAGGCACCTCCCGGCGGGCACCCCGCCGCCGCCTCACCTCCTTCAGCTGCTCCATCTCGGTACGGATGGTCTCGTACTCCAGCTCCAGCTCCTCGTACTGCTGCTTCAGGTGCTGCTTCTCCTCCAGCACGGCTAGCCCGTACTCCGCCGCCTGGATCTTCTCCCGGGTGGTCTCCCCCAGCTCCTGGAAGAGCCGCTTGATCTCGCTCCGCAGCCACTCGGGCTCCGACTCCATCACCAGCCTGGCGTACTCCTCCTCCTCCATGGCCAGCGACATATCGGCGGGGACGGCCGCCGGCTCCCAGCCGGCGAGGCGGGTGGGCGAAAGGACGAACGCGCAGCCCGTCTGTTGCTCCTAACAGCGCCGCGGCCCGCGGGCGGCCATGGCAGAGCCCTCTCGGCCTGCCGTCAACGGGCCAGGCGCCCGCTGCGCTGCGCCGCGGGTCCCCTCACGCCGCGCCACCGCCGCTGCGAAACTCACCCCGAGCGCCGACCGCAGTGAAATCATTCAAAAGGAACGGCCAGCCCGGCGCCCCGCGGCACGCTGGAGCCGGTAGTCCGCTCCCGCCGCCGCCCCGCGTGACGCGCCGCCCGCCGGACTACAACTCCCAGCATGCACCGCGACGGGCGGTGGCGGCGGCGAGGGAGAAGAGCGGCCCCTGTCGGGCGGTGACGGCCGTGCCCACGGAGCGGCGTCGGTGCAGCGCTGCGGTGTGTCGGCGGTGGTGGCAGGAGCACGTGCATTGGGAAGGGCTGAATACAATCTTTAACAGCCTGATCTGTCAGCCACGGTATCAAAAGCTAACCCTAATGTAGCCCAAGCGAGAGCGCAGCAGAAAATGCACCACCACACACACATCCCTGGCGGCTAGCTCCTTGCTAACAAGTATTTCAGGATGGTTGGAAGTCGGGAGGCATCGGAAGCAGTTGAATATAAAAGAGCGAGTGCTGTGCAAGGGAGATCTAACGTGGGGACAAAATCACGGATATGGTTGGATGGTTCCCATTTGCCAGAATGGATGGTATCGTAGGCTACACCAGCATGGAAAGAACAAAAAGTTAACATGAGAAGTACTGATGTCAGCCCTCAAGTCCACACACAAGAGCTGCCAGTATCTCATTTGTTACTGGTGTTCCACCTCTCCAGTGCACTTCCCACTTCAAGTAGTTCTCCATCCACTCACAGGGAACAAAAAACATGTTCTCTAGCATCATTCTGAGGATAAGCACATCCACGGGACAAGATGCTCACCTACCACCATACCACCTGACAGGAGGGAAATGTCACAGCAAGTTCAACTGGTATAAATCATTGTGAGACAGTAATCCTTGGGCAACTTTACCATGCTGCTTGAAAAAGGTGTTGCCAATCTGGTAGGAAAATGTGATCAGTTGTTGCTACAGGTTACACCATTGGGCAAGTATGGTGGCAAAGGCACAGAAATTGGGATACTCATTTCTCTGCCACGGGTAGAATCAATTTCTAAAACATAATGAAGGCTGAACAGAGCCAAACACCTCTCTTAGTTGGACCATTGTAGTTCCTATACAGCTCCATAAAGGCAGCGTGAATGTGTTCCTGCTTTACACCCGGGCAGGGGAGGGGACTTGCTTCACCCCCCCATCAGCAGGAGAGCTCCTCTGGCTCCACTGCTGCTTCACCTTCCTTTAGTGCAGCAAATGCAGCTCAGAGTTTCTTCCAGTGTCAAAAATAACTGGTAATGAACTGGTAAGCAAATGCCAAACATATTAAAAACAATTACAGGTTTGAGCACTCTACAAGGTCTAGAACATAAAGCAACGTATTTGCTCCCAGCTGCAGGCTTTTTTCAAGCAATGTTCAACTTCTGCCTGTGTTCATCACACTCTGTCCTGGTACATATAAACCCTTCTCACTTTAATAAACTGTATAATGTCTGAATACTACCTCTTAGTCAGAAGCTGCCTCAGCCAATTTTTCTTCGGGCTCCCCATGCCTCACGTGCAGGGATGTATTTGTCTTGTGAGCACCAATGTTGTTGTCCCAAATAGGCCTCATTTACCTGGTGTGCAATAAGCCAGTCTTCACACACTGAGACGAGATATTGTTTATTCACAAAGTTGCGCAAGTGTGGGTGCTAGGTGGCTTTCCACAAAGCTAGCACACCGAATCAAGTCAGCCTCTATTTATACACATTCATTACCATATTTCATTCCCTAATACATATGCAGTGCTATGATTGTTTAAAATCTCTTTGTCTAGTATTTAAATTAGTGAGCATGCTCCGTCATCCTTCAATTTGAGTCTGGGGTGTAATTGTGGTAGGGGGCTCATGAGTCGGTGGTCGCGATCTCCCCCTGCCAGAATTACCTTTCCCCTAATTTTCTTCTTGGCAGATCTAAAGCAACTTTTCATGGTTTACTGATCAAGTCAGTAATATATCACCTAGACACCTGCTCTCAGACAATCTGTTCACTAAACAAAAGCATAGTTACGGTAGGGCCTTACAACGGACATCTATAGCAGCATCAGTTTAGGACAACAATGTGACGTTCAAGTCACCTGGATCCAAGAGGTAACAAGTCGATGTCCTCAGCCCACAGTGTGTATGTGAAATTCCTTTAGCTTTTTATTTTCAGAATTCCATGGGGAAGTTTTTTTTTTAATAGCAAATTAGTATCTGGTTGGCCTAAGCCAGAAAATACTCACATACCCACTCTGTAATCAATATGTTGGCATAAGTACAGTGTCAGGTTTTTATGTTCCTTTGAAGCCATGTCAGCTGTATGTGCCAAAGCTCATTTAAAATCCGCATCTCTTACTTTTAGGCACTACCTGGGGCTGCCTGTGATCTTACATTGTTTTCAAATGGTGCAAAACACACCATTGTCCTCAGTAGGTTTCGACCATATGGCCGCAGGACTGTAAAAGCTCCAGGCAACCCCATTTCATGTGAAACTATTGAAATATGCTACTCCTCCATTACCTCCTAAGAGAACTGGTAGGCTGGCAGCAGCCAAGGACACAGAGAAGAGCATCTCTGCTCTGCACTGGCCCAGCCATGGACTGATGGAGAAGAGGAACAGCTGCTGCGCGCAGCTGCCGCATTGGCTTTCTCTTCGTGTTTCTAACTTCCACCCAAAACCTGAGACTTCAGCTGGTTTCTTTCAAGTAATGTGCTGCATTGGCACGTTCTAGTATTACACCCCAAAGGGATCCATTAAAACCCAGGTAGTTACTTCATCACGAATTGTGCAGGTTTGGATTTGGATACTGAGAGGTGCCTCTGACAGGTGTTCTCAGTGGGAGAAGGTGCATCTGATGAAGAACAGATTAAAGAGATAGGTAGAGTGTCACTAAGGGTCACTTAAGTCTTATTTCCTCAGACTTACTTTTAATCCCTCAACTCAGGTGTCCCTGGGAGTTAACGTGCCATAGCCAACACACTAGGAAGGCAGAACAATATATCATAAATGAGGTGGAAATTAACAAAATCCCCTTCTTCCAACTCAAACCATACTACAGCTCTGTGGTGGGAAACTTGCACCAGCTCAGAATACCTTGAAACCCACCAGGGGGGTGAGTAATGCGGATGCAGCCCTGGGCCTGGCAGGGGACCTTCCTTGGACCTCACCCCCTAAAATCCTGCCCCAGGCACACTCAGCTGAGGTGGCAGAGCTGTCTCCTGGTCCTGGTCTGCTCAAGCTCTGGTGGCCTTCAAAGCAGTGCCTCCCCCACGGATTTATCGAGAAAAGCCCACATTAAAATGCCAGTAGCTGCAACTCACCATTTCCAGATCAAATTAATGTGAAAACAAAAGTTTAATGCTATTTCCATAAAGCTGAATTCTCATGTAAAGGCGTCTTCACTCTCTTGCACTGGATTTATGCTGCTGTACCACCACGACCATCACTGTGTGACCTAGAACATTTTTAGGGAGTCTAATCATCCTGATTCTTTTTTAAACCCAAGCGAGGAAAATAAAAACATTGCCTCTCAGATTCTCCTCCACACTATGTTTTTAAGTCTTAGGATTTCTTCTCAAACCTGTTGCCATTTATCTTTTTCTTTTGTCTGCCCCTGCTAGGTAGCATTGCTAATCCCACCCATTCACAACTGATTCATCCATAAGATATTTTTAATAATAAATACTGGCTTGTTTTCTTTTGCCTCATATTTTCTGAGCTTTCATTGTGTTCAGGTTTTTCTCTGCAACTTTGGACTCGAACAAATTAGCTACCCTTTGGTGCTCCTCCCTTTCTGAAACTGAAATTTGCACATAATGACTTGCTCTCAGGACATGGAGCTTCAGTTCACATCCTGAATATTGCTGGGCTTGCAAGTAAATTGTGAGACCTGAACAGTTTGGGGGATTAATAGAGATGAGCTGATGAACTCGTCATAGCAAAATGACTTCATTGGGTAATTATTTGTTTTCTAGGTCATTTTTAAAACTAAGATCTGTTGCTAAGTTTCACACTTTGTTGTTTTGATAAACTGCCCCAGATGCAAAGGCAAATATCCAGCAGGAATTATAAATACCGCAATAGCTATTTCAAAAACATTTCTGCGGTTTTAGAAAACTGGAGTGGCCTGTCAAAGCTAAGGTTGCCATCATCGTTCAAGGTAACAATGCAGCATAATAAAAGCTTGTAATGAGTGCATGAGCACAGCCTGCCCATGACCATCACCTCCTCCTGGGCACAGCCAGAGGCCACTGCCCATTTCTGGCACTGTTCACTGTCTCCAAACTCCATTAGTGCAAAGGCTTAGCTGTTACCCCACTGATTCAAGGTGTCACGCCCAAGTGCATTTATGGTGCTATAAGCCTTACACAATAGGTGGAGAAGGCAGACTGTCGGTCTTTTTTTCCTGCTGAGATTTTAAAGCTAACCACTGAGCACAAGGTGGTAGAATCACACAGGAACCATCTTGAATACTAAAATAAAGTTGGATAGTGTTTCTTCTTGTGGGAGTTAACCCACAGAAAAATTTTTCCCTAGTAGAAAAATCACAGCAAAGGCAAAGCTCTGCAATGCTAGTTTTATTTAACCTGAGTCCAAACCCCTAAGCACATAGGCACTCTAATCCAATGCTGCAAAATATTCAGGTATCTATAGACACGATCAACTTCGAACAAGCTGAATTTTCTGATAATCCCTGCTGAATGAATGTGGAAAACCAACCTAACCTGTGCCTAAAATTGGGATGACTGCAGACATTAGAATCCTTAAAAAGGCCTTTCTTTTTATATCTTGCTTTGCATTAGTTCAAGTGTACCAAAATAAGGTGGTATTGAAAGGGTTAAACCCCTGACAATCCCTGACTCAGACCTTACTGTGAGCATCCTTGTTCTCTTGTGTTTTCTACCCCTGCAAAGATAACTTTAGGTATTTGCTGAGCAGAGTTGATAACTAGGATAGATATTTCGAAGAATGCAACTTCGTGCCTGACAGGATTAAAACAGACTTTGAATAAGCTCGTTAGGCTTCCTATGTAAAATCACTGATAACATAGACTCAGGACATCAGTGCCTAAGCACTCAAGGAACTAGTTTAAACCAACCCCTTGTAATAGTCCGAGGCCAAAGGACTGATGAGCCAATTCAATGACTATATATGGGCAAAGGAGACCCAAAGTTCAACCAGCGGACAGGTGAGGAAGGCCATCAGAGACCACCGGAGGACCCCCAAAGACCACCAAAGAGGACAACTATGCATGCAGATTGAACATTTGCATATGTTAATGAATTCTCAGAAATCCTATGACTATGTATGACTTTACAGCATATAATCTTTGGAAGTTTACCAAATCACTGGAGCACTCATGGTGGAATAATCCCCAGTGCTGCCCAGCGCTGTACTAAAGGATGCCTGCTTAATAGTAACTTTGTTGCTATTGAGTTTTATTTCGGGAACTTTCTGGATACTCCGTTTCCTCTTACGTGGAGGTTCGGACTTTGAAGGATAGTATCCGCGAATTTTTGTATCACCGCAATAACAAAAGCATCAGATTTAAATGAAGAAAAATCAGAAGGCTGTGTAGGCCGATAGCGAAGCAAAGTTACTGCATTTTGGAAAGATGCAGAAGCACATGGAGAGGTCACAGCGTGCAGGGACAAAGCTGCCAGTCAGCCAGCTCACTGGTAGTGGTATGGTAATGGAAACAGGGTCTGATCCAGAAGTCAGCTGAATTAGTCTGTGCTTTTAGCACTGAACTAATGAGTTATGGAACAGAAAGGTGTTGATTTTTGGAGAATATTATTTCCACTTACACATTTTGGGAATTCACAGATTTCACTGACATCTGCTATAATTCCTGCATTAACTACTAATAACTTGAATTCTTATTAAATTCCTATTATTCCTAATTAAAATATTCTATGACAGCAAAATGTATCATTGTGATCAATGACAGCAGCTGGTAACTGAGGCAGGGCTCAACTTTAGCACTTGGAAATATTGCTGTGTGGATTTAAGATTGTAACAGTACATTCCTATTTTATACATCTGCTTAGAAATGAATAGACTTATACCTTAGTCTTTGTCCTTTGATGTCTATCACTCTGCTCTGGCCTTCGGATAATGCTGCCTTTCGAGAACTGATTAAAAACACCTGCTATCAAAAAACCCCCACAACCAAACCCCAAAATCCAAAAGAAGGCAACGCCAGGCAACTAAAAAAACATAAGATATTTTTTAGGGATAACTCTAATGTGTTTTCAGGGATAATCCTAGTGTGTTGATATGGGCAATGTTTTCACTGGATGGTATAAAATCCACAATTAAAATAGAATAAAATGCCTCATTGCTCAGTTCAGAGCCCCCATGGGAGGGTTCAGCAAAACAAGGAAACAGAGCGTCAAGTTAACTGCACCTTGTTAAATGTAACCATTTAAACAACTAGACCTTAATGGGGTATTTTCTGTAGCTACTGCAGTTTTATATGTCTGAATTATTTTCCAAAACGGCTTTTGCATATCCGCAAAGCAGATGCAGGGGTGTATTGGTGCAGGGTGTACACTCACAGGCTGTATAGCAGGTGTCTGTTCACACTAGTTATAGACAAATAGAGTTGTACTGTCTTCACTGGAGATACTACAGGTGCACAGCAAGAGTCAGGTCCCTTCTACAGAGAGACCTGCTTAAAAAGCAAGAATGAACCTGTATTTACACTGATAAAAAACCAGAGGTGCAATACTGCAGAAGCACATGCTTGTACTCAGCAGTCAAATTCTTTGCTGCTATAAACATAATTATTTCCATAGAAAGATAAAAGCAGACATGCCACAACTTCTCCTAAGCAATGTCTGTGGGACTAGATGCCTTCATCCATAGTGTCAGCTCACCAGGCTGGCCACTAGGACCGTGCAAGGGAAGAGGTGCACTTTCTTCTTAGCACATGCCCCGTTTCTTTTGGTAGCTGACTAGGGCTCCCTATATGATGGTAGGCTGTCAATAACAGATAAAAAAAGAAAACTGTTGGCAAAAATATGAACAAAAATGGAATTATACTTTTGCTTTCTTCTTCTGTCAGGAAAGACTATAGGCTGGTCAACACATAAGCTACATCTTTCATCACCATATCTGGAAAAAGACTTGTAGTTGGAGGGGAAGAGCTGGAAGCCAGATGTAGCCTGATGTGAAACCACATCCAAAGAACCGCAACCCTCTATCACCCTGTCATGAAGAAATTTACACTATTATACAGGTAACATCATTCAACTTGTAGCACAAATAAAAGAAATGTTAATGGTCCTATTCTTGACTGGAATACCTGCAATACTTATAGGTGGTAATGAATGCAAATTATGTGGTAATTATAGCCCACCATTACAATGAGAAGGTCCACTGACAAAGTGCTACCATAAATGAAAACCCACTTTGCATATGATGCCAAGAACATAACCAGCATTCTCCTGTTTCCATCTAAGCATACCTTCCACACAGATATCCTGTATATATCCCAGATGTATCACACTTGAAAAAGATGCTCCATATATTTGTCACTTCACTGAAACTAGCTGTATTTCTTATGTCATTGTGGCTATTAGTTTTTGAGAGTATAGCATTTATCAGTATTTCACTTGTGTTTTCCTCTTGCAACCTCTGTTTCTTTCCCATCTTCCTGAGCTCTTCTTGCTTCCTGTCTTCCCCTGCTCAGCTCAGCGCAAGAGACCAGATTTCAGTCATCCAGAAAGCTCCTCTTTGTCTCAAATGTGCATGGTCCCTGGCACAGGGCAGTGCCACTCACAACATTTCTAAATCCATCAGCCTCGTCTTTACCTGTTGCACTTGAATGTTAAACTCCTACTGCTGTAGACCTTTTGCAGATCGGCAAGTAATGTCACATTGCTTCCTGAAGACATTCTTATGGAGAGAAGAGTAAACCAAATGTTTTAGTTGGCCAGCTGATTATGTATTGCTATGTAACATCTTTAAAATGGCAATTTATTCTAAGTCTAGAATCACAGAATCATTTAGGTTGGAAAAGATCTGTAAGATCATTGAGTCCAACCATAAACCTAACACCGCCAAGTCCACCACTAAACCATACCCCTAAGTGCCACATCTACATGTCTTTTAAATACCTCCAGGAATGGTGACTCAACCACTTCCCTGGGCAGCCTGTTCCAGTGCTTGACAGTATAATTCAGTGCAAAGAAATAAACATCAAGAAAAACTAAAGAAACCAACTGGAATCATCAAGGTGGGCTTTGAACATTTTACTGGGTTTGCGTGGCAAGGTTTTTGTTGCAGGGGGGCTACAGGGGTGGCTTCTGTGAGAAGCTGCTAGAAGCTTCCCCTGTGCCAAATAGAGCCAATGCCAGCTGGCTCCAAGATGGACCCACCACTGGCCAAGGCCGAGCCAATCAGTGACGGTGGTAGCGCCTCTCTGATAACATATTTAAGAAGGTGGGGAAAAAAAAGAACCTACACAACTGCAGCCAGAGAGAGGAGTGAGAATATGTGAGAGGAACGACTGTGCAGACACCAAGGTCAGTGAAGAAGGAGGGCGAGGAGGTGCTGGAGCGGAGATTCCCCTGCAGCCCATGGTGAAGACCATGGTGAGGCAGGCTGTCCCCCTGCAACCCACGGAGGTTAATGGTGGAGCAGATATCTACCTGCAGGCCATGGAGAACCCCACACCAGAGCAGGTGGATGCCCGAAGCAGGCTGTGACCCTGTGGGAAGCCTGTGCCAGAGCAGTCTCCTGGCAGGACCTGTGGACCCGTGGAGAGAGAGGAGCCCATGCTGGAGCAGGTTTGCTGGCAGGACTTGTGACCCCTTGGGGGACCCGTGCTGGAGCAGTCTGCTCCTGAAGGACTGCACCCCGTGGAAGGGACCCACGCTGGAGCAGTTCATGAAGAACTGCAGCCTGTGGGAAGGACTCACACTGGAGAAGTTTGTGGAGGACTGTCTCCTGTGGAAGGGACCCATGCTGGAGCAAGGGAAGAGTGTGAGGAGTCCTCCCCTTAAGGAGGAAGGAGCAGCAGAGATAATGTGTGATGAACTGACCGCAACCCCCATTCCCCGTCCCCCTGCACCGCTCGAGGGGAGGAGGTAGAGAAAATCAGGAGTGAAGTTGAGCCCGGGAAGAAGGGAGGGGTGGGAGGAAGATGTTTTAGGATTTAGGTTTTATTTTCTCATTATCCTTCTCTGATTTGACTGGTAATAAATTAAACTGGTTTTCCCCAAGTTGAGTCTGTTTTGCCTGTGATGGTAATTGCTGAGTGATCTCTCCCTGTCCTTATCTCAACCCACAAGATTTTTGTTATATTTTCTCTCCCCTGTCCAGTAAGGGGAGTGACAGAGCAGCTTTGGTGGGCACCTGGCGTCCAGCCAGGGTCAACCCACCACAAATGTATTTAGGAATAAGGAGATGTCAGAAATTAGGCCCAAGCTAGGACCAAAGAAAGCAGAGTTTTAACTGCAAGTATCTGTCTCAAACTGCAGCACTGATTAGGCAAACCACAGGACAATTTCTGCAAACAGTTCTGTATTTGAATAACTTCGAAGATCTTATTGACATGAGTAAAATTCCTTACCTAAGTGTCTGCATGATCATGCAGGTGCTAGCATGGCTGGAGAAGTGTTTTATTTTGCTCCTTACTTATTGCTAGTCCAGTGACGAAGGGGATACTGTCTCCCAGTTCGACATAACCAGATAAAAGCTCATTAAGTTGACATATGTCATGGAATTTAACTTAAAACTAAACCAGCCTAAAGGAAATTGTATAACTCAGTGTACCTTCTTTTATTACGTCACACACCTAAATCAAATGTCACTGCAGGACTGACTTTCTGTTGTTTGGATGCTAACTTTTGTGCTCTTCACAGCATGTCCTGTACGTTGTGATCTCATATAAGGTACCTATATAAGGAAGGGGTTGTTCTTTAAGGGCGTGAGAGAGTCCCTCTTACCACATAGGAAATTTAGGTTTGAGAGTGGCAGGTAAGTACATTTTGTCTTTTGTGGAAAAGGTGAGTCAGACCCATGAAATACAAACTGCAGGTAAAAAAGCCCTGAAAGCAAATAATCTGCTGAAGATATGCTTTGCATTTGTGTGACTGTCTTCAGATGAGGTTCACAAAACTACATAATGATTATTTGAATGTTTGATATAGATAAATGCTATTTATATAGCTTTATATCTATATGGATAACCATGTAACAACTATGAAGTATAACATCTTTCACATAGAAGTATACATTCATTTCTGGGAATAGCTCTGCATTCTGGGTGCTTTGTGTTTTGAATTTCCACTCCAGCTCTGGATGTTCAGTAGTGCTAAAGCTAGTGGGAGCTGCAGATATACAGTAAATCCAGCAAACATAGGGACATGCACCTGTAAGCCAGGTATGGAGAACACACGTTGAAACTGCTTTTTGGCAGGTAGTCACAAAGCACTCAACTAGGAGGAGGTCCAAGAAAATCACAATTTCCTATTCTAATCTCTAGAATACTCTTCTCAGCAATAAATGTATTACAAAAAAAAAGTGTGACTTGTTTCAGGGACAAGGCTAAAATTTAATTTCATTAAACCCTTCAAATAATATATCCCCTATCCTCTCTAGTAGTTGGATGACTCTCTGCTTTGTGGAGAAGGAAAAATACCTCCTTTCCCTTCTCTACAACACAACACATTCCCCACACAAAACGATTTTTTACCTACCACTTTTTTGGTCTGGTGTAAATAGTCAAGCAGTAACCCAAGGTGGTGCTCACCAACAACTCATCCATTTGGGCATTGCAGCCCAGTTATCTGAGGGGAAAGCTGACCAAAGCCAAGACCCTGCTGTTATTTGTATTTGGTGACCCAGACACCCCCGGAGCCTGTACAGTAAGAGAGAAAGATTTCAAAAGTAGATGGAGAAATCAGACCTTGTGCAGTACCTTTGAAAATCTCTCCCCAAAGGCATAACTCAAAAAGCTATTAATGGGGTAGAGAGCTTTCATTATTCAAAGCATGTTTATTGCATCACTTTCCCCTGAGGAAAATAGCACCCAGCTGTGAAATGGAAGGCAGTTAATGGATTGCAGCAGCAGGAGCAGGAACTAAATATATTTTCTTCTCTTCTATAAGTACAAAAGAAAGAAGAAAAGGGCCAGCACAGGCACTAACGATGGAGGCTAACTGCTGTTCCAATTCCCCGGACACCACATCAGTTTTACAGCTTCTCACAGAGCTTTGCATGTTACCAGTGCAGATGCTCTGCTCTGCGAGAAGGATTGTTCCTCCCTGAGTAACATTGGCTGAAAGACTCACATGGAATGGCTGTGCACAAAGATATCTGAACAGGCTGGAGGAGACTTAATGGTCCAGGGACAGAGGACTTTGACAGACAGAGGGTCTGTGGGGCGCAGCCTGCCCCTCTAGCCTCTCCTGCGGGCACAAGACCTGCGCCCAGCCCCAGGTCACAGAAGGGCAGGTTGGAAGGATGCACCTGGGGGGACACAGTCCAACATCCCACTGGAAGATTAGGTCTCCCATAGCTTGGTTCAGCTACTCCCAGCCTCTCTGGGTAACATCTCCCACTTTGCTGCTCCCCCCTGTTTAGGCAGAATTGCTAGCATGTGATGGCCTCTACCAATTGCCCAACTGTGATTACAGATCATCTACGTCCCTGTTAAAGGCACTCTCAGGCAGCACATTTCATTTCTTCAACTTGCACTGTGTAGAAACCTGCTGCCCCACCACCCCAAACTGGCACCTAAGATAAGCAAATCTGCCCCCATGCACAACAGCTGAGCTCTGGCCATCAGCAAAGATGCATGCTATGCTGGAGGCTTACAACTGACCTTGCTTCAACAGCTCTTGCCAGCCAACTCTACTGCCTGTTAACCTAACAAGAAAGAGCAAACAGAGGAAAGAGAGCATTATCCTGAGCCTTGCACATATAATTTCTGTATCTTGTTCTCCACAGCTTCTTTCCAGCAGAATAAAGCCAGGATATCCCCTAAATGAATTACTCACGCAGCTGTGGCTGTTATGCTGATGCTGCAGCACAAGCAAAAAGAAAGGAAATACTGAAGTGACAGCGTAGGAAAGAGAATGTATTCCCTACCCAAGTCTTGGAAGGTAAGGCAAAGATAGGAGGATTCCTACTTTTAGAAGATTCATATATATTTTTAACAAACTAGCGTATACAGGAAATGTAATTAGGTCTCTTGAGTTCTTCTGCTGACTTAGAAGATACTGATGAGAAGGCTGCAATTTGCATAGAGGTGCTCGCATTTATTCCCTTTAGAAAAGAACTGAGATTGAATCATGAACATCTTCAGCCTGGGAACCAATGTTGCTTTAAAGGAAATACTGAAGGATGAGGTAGGAGACAAATTGATTGAAAAAATATAAACCCCATGGCTTTTATATGCAAGGTTAGAATAAAATATAAAAATGGGAACATAAGCTGTATTTATTACATAGTCCAAACACTTACCATGTGCCAAAATTCTCCATGCAAATAAAATATTTGTGGGGTGAAATGAAGAGTCTGTTTGTTTTTACTGCTTCTGTAAACAAGCAAATATGTTATTAGCTCCAAGCTCCCTAGAGTATATGTGCTGGCTATAGACAGCTATGTCTGCACATCACTGTTACAGATTTTCCTAAGATTCACCTTGGACAGAACTGAAACTTCCACATTTCCCCTAATACTGATAATATAAACAGCAAAAGAAAGGGACAATTTTCCCCAGCTTTTCTGCCTAGCTCTGCAGCAGGCTCTGGTTACAGTGTAATTTCCTGACGAGAAGAACTGAGGTGAGCGTGAGAACTAAGAAAGTCAATTAGAAAACTGAGATTTGTGAGGTAGCCTTGGAGACATCTCAATGAGACTTTATACTGTGGCCTCCTCATTCCCCTACTTCAAGAGTTTGTATTCTACTAACTATTTATAGTCTACATAAATGTGTGGAACCAGAGTGTTTTGAGAAACAGATGCAGAGGTTGCCCTTCCGTCCTTCTCCACTCCTGGCAGATAGATGATGTTTCCAGTGAGACTGATCCTGTGCAGCTATATTTGCAGAGTTGAATTTCTCTTCTATTAGGTTTGGGTTTCACACCCACCCCTCCCCCCACCATTCCCTCTTGCTACTTGCCTGTCCAGTAAACCTTTAAAAGGCCCAACCCCACCTTTAGATTAAACACTTGCAGCTGACCACAACCTCCTTTACTAGACCTTCGTCATCAACGTGCTTAGTTCAACTCCTGCCATAATTCTTTCTCTTGCATGGTCACATTCCTCACATTCCCACTTCAAACACTTCACTGCATGACCCCTGCTTTATTACCATACCTAGGCTATACAAATATCTCAGGGCATGCTTATTGTTTGCAGGTTTTCTGTCTCCCTGTCACTGGATCAGCAGGAGAGGCTGGGCAAGTAGGGCTCACCCACCCCAGCTTGCTTTCCTGCAGGATCACCGCAGCTGCTCAGCACTGTGCCGTTTTGAAAGACATTCTCAACGTTTTGCTTGAGCAGCACAGGGGGAATTGCTGCCTTGTGCTGTATGCAGTCAGACCTTTCAGACTTGTGCATGTGGACAAAGTACTGTTTTCAAATCTTCTGTGCTACTGGGAGCTGGATTGTCTCTCCATGTCATGTGGCAGCCATTTCCCACTCCACTCTCTGTCCCCTCTTTTCATTGTGCAGATGTTACAGCAGGGAAAAGGAGGAAAAAGAGAGAGAATACAACAATTTTTGTGCAAATTGGGTGGCCCAAGAATCTGGGCAGTAATTAGGAAATCTACAAAATGCAGCAGCTGGTGGTGGGATCTCACCTATTTCCCTTCGTAACTGGCTACCTTGCACATGCTCCTAAACCCCTTTTGCTCTGTTAACATTCTTTTTGCCAGTGCCAGAGCTTCTTTGTTTCACTGTTATTCCAACTAAACCCCAATCATCCACTATCTTGTATTTGTTATTTGGAGATACACATAGAGCGACGGCAGTTCCTGTCTCCCTGAGACCAGCCAGCCCCAGCTGCCAGGACAGGTTTCCCTGAAGCTGCTGGGTAATCCAAAGTACTGGAAGGTGGGAAAGCAAACGTCAGAGAGGACAAACCCTGGCGTTGCATGCTTGGAGTGGGAAGCTGCAGCTGCCTGGGAAGACCTGTCATCACAGATGGAAGGCAGGTGAAAAGATGGGCCTCAGCAGAGCAGCGTGGACGTGGGAGGACCTGACATAGGTCAACAGCTGCATTGGAACAGAGATGCCTCCACACCTACTTTGTTGAAAGCCAGTAGGTCTTGCATCACTATAAATGGGTTTAATCATATGTTCAAGTACCAAATGATTCCTCCAAATATTTAGTTATTTAAAAAAAATATCCAAGGAAAAAAGTTGGTGGGTGTGAGGTACTTCAGAGCAAAGTCACTGAAGTTAATTCTCACCAACTGTAATGAGGACAATCCTTTTTTACCAGTACGTTGTGAGCCTTCAAAGTGTTTTGCTAACATTTTTGACCTATTGCTTAATGCTCCTCTCTTAGGCAGTTGCATCTGTCCTGCCAATAACTAAGGAAATAATAAGCTATAACAAGAAGGCTGCCTTAGATTGATGATGGTGTCAACTGTATGTGGGTACGGCTCTTGATCCTGTAATATTTTTCCTACCATGACACTTATATTTTATTGTTTCAATCACAGTTTTAGCAGCACATAGTGTTCTGCAGTAAAGAATCTGATGCAGCAGCTTGCTACAAGCAAAGATTTTTTTTTTTCCCTAAAGTAAAGACAGCATAAGATTATAAGGGATTTATCCAGGTTTTGGACAAAAATAAGCTTTATTTGAGACTGACTTTGTAAAGGCAAAAATGTCATATAGCAATTCTTCCCTCTCCCTATAGCATCATTGATTCAATACACATTCACCTGGCTTCTTAAGAACATTATTAACTGTAATTTCTTCAGAGTAATGAGATCTAATCATCCCTTTCATAATTACACATACTCCCTAGCCACAGGGCATTTCCAATTGAAGGTAAGCATGATCAGACCTGAGACAAGAGTGCAGGAAAAAGAGGGTGTGGAGATTATTAACAAGGAGACAAAAGTAACAGCAATTGCTCAAAGAGCTGAGCTTTTCTGGAAGGATTATCAAAAAGGAAAAATAATTTCAGTACGGGAATGCAGAACATGCCAGGAGAACGCAGAGCAGTTATGACAGAAGGAGCAACTGTGCAGTTCCCAGAGGTGGCTGTAATAATGAAGACAATGTTTATACAGTACTTGATCTTTTGAAAGACAAGAAAAAAAGAGGGCAGGAATAAAGAAATAATTGGGGAGAGAAAGGCAGAAACAGGCAAAAGGGAAAAAAACTGTCTTTTGTTTTTCAGGTGATGACTGTAGCAGGAAAAGCTGAAAAAAATACCATCTTCTGGTCTGGTTTTCAGGGACTGTTGTCATTCCCTGCCCTCACTGTTCATGCAGCACTACCTAAGTCTCTGTGCAGGTCTTGTAACATAATACCAGCACAAAAAGTCCCGCAGTGTGCCAACCATGGGCAAATGAGTGCCTTAAGTGCGGAGCTGGTCCCCCTCGCTGTGCTCTGCTCAAACTGGAGCTGAGTGCACTGGTGGCAGAGGAAGGTGGACAGTAAGGGACTTCGAGATGGATTTTTGTTGCCTCTCAAGTCCTTGTGATGTTTCTGTCCTTGCAAGGGGTGATCCTGTACATCCCCCGTGCAGGGACCAGATAACACTTCCATCTAGTGGACAGTCTGGCAGATCTACGCTATTTTGTACTAAGGTCTGGGCCCACAGGCTGTCTTTGACTTCTCACCATTTTATAAAAAGTTCCTTAAAATGGTGGTATCCAATTCTTCTGCATCAGTATGGTGAGGATCAGCTCACCTGGGAGAAAAGCTCTCAGGTTTCTACCTGGGTATCCAAATTCAAAAAGTTTGATTTGATGGCATAGGTCGCCATGGATGTGATGCCTTGGAACACAGATAATTCATTCAGGAAAGTTAAGGTAGGGTTTAGGTAGGGCTGATAGGCTTGAATAGGTTTTAAACTTAAGCCAGATTGTTTCCAAACCTAATTCCAGTTCCATTGGACCTAATTCAAAGTTTAGATGAACAATTAGATCAGGGAAAACTCATGACCTACAGTCTAGGTAAAAATGAACTTAAAATCTTCTATGCTATTCAGTATATGTAGCCTACGTCAGAGAGAAACCCACTATTTTTCAAAGTGTTAAAATGAGAAATCCACTATTTTTCAAAGTGTTAAAACTCATTCCGGAGAAAAAAGCAACTGCCTGATCACCTTAGAAATACCCAAAGGGGGGTTAGGAGAAGAGAAGTTTCTCCTCTCTTCTACACAACCACAGTAAATCCCAGAGGAATAGTCTGTCAGCATCAACACACTTAATGCAGATTGCAAGAATGACTTGGATGCTCTTTCCCTGTTTATCACAGCTGTGAGGCTTAAAATTTAACACACTATTGCTTCTGTTTCAAGCTTTTATACACAGATTGTCAAAAAAACTTTAAAAAAAACAAAACCCAAATATCCAAGTCCCAGCCCATGAAGGAAACCAAATACCCAAATCCCAGTCCCCAAAGGGAGCTAATGTCTCCATCTTCTGCTTTCCAAACAGGCTTTTATCAGAGTGAATCTGACAGTTGGCTTAAGGTAACCTCTATCATCTGCAAGGAAAATTCCCAAGCAAAGAGCTGAATCAGCTGATGAATTAGCACAAAAGCTCAGATTACTCTGGCCTGAGGGGGGAAGAAGGGAAAGGGAGGGAGAGGAGAGAAAGAGATATATCTTCAGATTTCAGCTTTACTCCATTATTCAAATCCATCTGTGTAGCCCTCAAAATTACAGTTGCTACAGCTGCTACCCCCTTTCACCTTGACCACTGCCATTTTAAATGCTGCTCTTTCCTTTACAGACAACCATTGCTCTTTCCAGCAGCATGTGAAAGCCAGAAAGTGCTACAGCAAAGGAAAAGCAACTTCCAGGTGGCAAGCTGCCACCCCCAGTGAAAAGAGACCTCGGTCCCAGGCTCCCACAGCAGAGCTGCCACCCCTCCATCGCTCTGCCTGTATGGTGCTGTCCCATGTGGTCCACACAATGCTGCCTTTAGGTCTGGGGGAGCAAACCTTTAAAATAGCACACACCCCCACTTGCAAAAGTACAGACGCATAGGAACTGTAGTGCTAGTAAGGGCAGTGGTAAGTGGGTAGCAAAGGTGAAGCTGAAATAAGCTATAAACAGGGAAACATCCTGAGCAAGCTGTGTGGACCATGTTTATGGGTCTGAGCTGGCGGCAGGCAATGTGGTGCATGGGGCTGAGTGATTCCAGCTGCCAGATTGCTACAAGCTAAAATAAATGTAGTGTTTCAGACTGGTGGTCTGGTACCATCTAGGGATTAAAACAAAACAGGGCTAAACTGAGGTAAATAGTGATGGCAAAGGATTAATAGGTTCCATATGGATTCATGGATTCCTGACCCTTCTTTCTCTGGTATGCATCAAGATTGTCCTGAAAGTTGCTGTGGGCTTGAACACAGAACTTAGGAGCTTCTTATTCTACCCTCAAAATATGTCAGGAAAGCCCAAGAGGACAATTTGGGGATCATGCTGGCTGGAGTAACTTGCTGGGTGTTTTGAGCATGTCCACCCTGCTTTCTATACTGGTGGGAGAAATAGGAACAGTGTATATTTAGCATATCTCTATCTTTAAGAGTGAAATTATCTCTTGTCAAATTTTGAGTTGATTATTAAAATTTGAAGGCTGTTTACAAAAGCAAAAATCTGGAACAAGTCATTTTAAAGCATGATTGAAACAGCTCCTGCATCCTTTCCCAGCAGTTCAGGTCCCAGACTGTGCTACAGAGACATGCAAGAAAGGATCATCAGCTCAGCAGCTCTCTCAGAAAGATTTCAAGAGGCTCATAATATAATGAAATAGAGAAGGCAATAAAGAGACATGTAATTTGGCCAGAATGGATGAACTTCCAAAATCCAGGCCAGAATTAACCAAGTTCAGATGATTTGTAGGAATCAAATGATACAAAGATAGCTCTCCCTCCTTCTCTAAATAGGTTTGCTCCAAACAGTAAGTAGCTTGGAGAGACACAATTTATGCTTCTCTGTCATAAACTGTGGAAGCAAACAGCACTTCCCATTCTCATGAATGACTGCGGCAAGTGTGGGAGGGAGGCTGATAACTTGTTTTTGCAGACCATGGTAGACATTGCTGAAGAGAGGCTGGAGAAATTGCCTAAGACAGAAAAGTTTAACAAGAAGATCTGGAGCAGCTGGCATCAGGTAAAAAGCTTACCACCTTGCTGGCAGAGGTACACAGGGTGTCCCCCCATATGAGGAGCAGTGGGAAGGTCACCTACATCCTACCACATGTTCTGGAAAATCTGGTCAGAGATTATTTGACCTGGGCGTCCAAAATGAGGGAGGATTAAAATCTTCCTCTCTGGTTTAGCTCCTTCTCTCTAAAATGGGGGTCAAAATATCCCCTGTCTCCACAGGGCTGAAAATAAGATGTTGTGAACCACCAGTGCCTTTACTGTGCGCCATAGTCAGAAGGATTTGATAATTCTCAACAGTCATCATGGATGCAGGAGGTAAGACTTGAGTCACCCACTGCTAGTGGAGAGAAAATAAATTATTAACTGCTTAGTCACAGTTGCTCGTCGCTGCTCTGATTGGTTCAGTGACAGACACCATTCTCAGGAATCCTGGAAAGTCACATGATGTACAACAGCTGAAGGAAGTCCTGGGAAAGTGTATTTTGCAAGAAAAGATACTAAAGCTGACAGCTTTCCTCTGCATTATAGCTTCCAAGGGAACATTGTATACAGGGATCTGGAATTCATATACAGCCCTGGGATCAGCAGGTTTTTAATGGCTAATGCATTTCCTGCAGCTGTACAGTGTCATCTGACATATCTATACTCCACAGGGATCTTTTTTCCCAGTAGTTGGAGTGTAATGATAGGCTACAGTCTGCTGTGCCTCTTGGTAAGCATGTGCCTTGATTGAGAAGTACCAGGGTCTTCTATACATTTAAGGGGTAACAGAGAAGCCTGTAGCTATGGCAGAGGTGTTGCCATTATGGGGTTAATTAGGCATTAACAACTGAGGCACAGCACTCATTTTCTGGGGATTAATGACCATCTGGGAGAAATGGCCTAGGAAACCCTGATTATTAGTGATTAGGGCTTGTCCTTTCTCAAGGTCACTAGTACAGCTGTAGGGTATGGCTGGATTGGAGTCCAAATGCTCATTCAGATGCCCCCTCCAAACGCTGAGGAGTTTGCGCCTGCCTCTGTGGCTTGTGGTTTGCAGCCAGCTGCTGATAAACTGATACTAGTGAGAAGGTTTCGAAAGCATTCAGAGACCATTGTTTGAATGATGAGTAAAAGGGTCACAGATCACGCATATTTTAATCTTTTCAGTTCATAATATCCTTCAGTTAATTTGTTTTATGATAAAGGCTTTTCCTCAAGCTCATAAGAAACTATTTTGCTGGTGTCAGTCCCCAAACGTGCCAGTACCGTGGTGTCTCAGAGTTCTGCCTGCTGTACCCGCCGGCAAGAGGTGTTTCACAAAAAAAGGTGAGAATTGCAGGATAACCCACCCAAATGGGGAGATTTCCTTGCTTTGGTATGAAATTGGAAGGTTTACATTTTCAATATTTTTATACACACACTTTATGTATATACACATACATATATGCATACAGAAAGAGAAAGGAAGAGAGCAATGATGTGATGATGATGAGGTCCATAGAGGTCTGATCATTCTGTACCTTACCAAACAGTTAGATTTTGTTATCACATTGCTACGACTTCCCAAGACAGGCGATGCAGCATGGCTCTGTGTTTTCAAACAGGCTTGACAATTACAAACATCTTCCTGTTTCCTTGACTTATTTTGAAATCTGAATCAAGGAAAACAAAATTCCACCACTTCCTTTCTGAAGTTAGTTTTTACTCTGTCTAATGCATGTATTTCTAAACTTACCTGTAAATCATTTTGCTTCTCCATCTCTGGAGGTCTTCTATACATTAGGCAGTAGGAAGCAAAAGGTTCATGGGGCTACTAAGCTGAGGCCCAGGTATTTTCCCATATGCATGTCAGTATTGTCCTTCCAACCCACACTAAGAACTATTCACCATATGGAAGTAATCTGCCACCAAGTGCCCGGTTAACATAGCTCTGTATCTCTTCCATTCTTAACTAATCTCAGTTTTATGTCATTTTGTGTCTCCATCCTCAGCTATTGACTGACTTGTGTGAGAGGACCTCTGCTCTGGCATACAGATGCCTGGTACAAAGCAGCTGATGCTTTCCCTCTGGTCCTGAGCAACCCTGCTTCATTAGGGTGCCCTAAAAAAGTTCTGGAGGTGCTTATAGGGGCAGATGAGTTCCCTCAGCTGCCATTCCTGTCCTGCTGGAGATTAGGCCCCTTTTTCCCTTTTCTGTAATGGAATTAGCTGAAATGAATATGCTTGGGCTTTTCAGCTGCCTCTGTTCATCGCCTGCTGCATTAACTGAGTTCATCCCAGCAGGGCTCTCCAGAGATTACCTGAAATTGCTTTTTACTTGACTTCTTTATGTCCCTTGGTTGCTTCCAGTCAGGCAATTTTCCAAGTTCTTCCTGAAAATCAGAATAAGTATTTTTTTTTATTTCAGAAGTGTTTCACCTTGCCTTCATAGAATCATAGAATCATTTGGTTGGAAAAGACTTTTAAGATCATCGAGTCCAACCGTACCTGTCCACTACTAAACCATGTCCCTAAGCGCCTCGTCTACCCGTCTTTTAAATACCTCCAGGGATGGGGACTCGACCACTTCCCTGGGCAGCCTGTTCCAATACTTGACAATCCTTTCCATGAAGAATTTTTTCCTAATGTCTAATCTAAACCTCCCCTGGCGCAACTTGAGGCCATTTCCTCTTGTCCTATCACTTGCTACTTGGGAGAAGAGACCGACACCCACCTCACTACAACCTCCTTTCAGGTAGTTGTAGAGGGCAATAAGGTCTCCCCTCAGCCTCCTCTTCTCCAGGCTAAACAACCCCAGGTCCCTCAGCTGCTCCTCATAAGACTTGTGCTCTAGACCTTTCACCAGCTTCGTTGCCCTTCTCTGGACATGAGCAGGTAGGGCCACTATTGGGCACTGCCCATCCACACCACACAGTGGAGTCCTGAACCAGTAAGAAGTCCTGAACTGGGGGTAAAAAAATTTGACAGTTGCCACGAGAGTTGTCAGCAGTTAAACCCCAGTAACTCCTGTCTGCTAGCACCCTCCAAAAATTGCATGTGTAGACTGAACAAACCCACTTTCCATACCAGTGAAGAAAGCGTGGGTGAGCAAAGTGAGTAATAAGCTCCCCAAAATTTTTAACTTACTTTTGCTCAAGTTTTAAGCAACTGGGTAGTGTGACATATTCAGAGCCCATTTCTGCTTGATAAGAAGCAGTAGTGGTTTGAGAGATAATGGATTACATCAAAAGCAACCCCCCTAAGCCTAGGGGTTTTTTTCCCAGCAGAAATGACCAATTGAGTTTTAAATAGGTCCAGATTTTAGCAAAGTGTGTATTTGGCCATTATTTGGCTTCAACCTCTAGGTACAGAAAAGTCTGACCTTAAGCCCAAGCAATGCATTCAGCTAGCATCCTGCTCCACCGTTATTCACTCCATTCCTCCCTTGCTCACCAGCATTTGCCCAGACATTGAAAAAATCTTTTATGATTACTTAGCAAAAATACATTACTTCAAGTGTTTAAAACCCAGGACCTTTTGGTGTATACCTGCTACTGACAATACTGTTGAACACAACTGTATTCTGCACAGTAATTCCCAGTGTCTGACAAGCCCATGTGTGGGCAGGCCATGCTCAGGGTGTTGTCCAAAAAGCGGATTCTTTACCTGGTGTGCAATCAGCCAATTCACACACACTCAGGAGAGATATTGCTTTTTATTACAGGCCTGGGTGCTCAGTGGATGCTCCACAAACCAAGCACACCGAATCATCAAGTCAGCCTCTATTTATACACATTCATTACCATATTTAATTCCCTATATGCACATATATGCAGTACTATGATTGGTTAAAATCTCTTCGCTTACCATTTAAATTAATGAGCATGCTCATTCGTCNCAATTCACACACACTCAGGAGAGATATTGCTTTTTATTACAGGCCTGGGTGCTCAGTGGATGCTCCACAAACCAAGCACACCGAATCATCAAGTCAGCCTCTATTTATACACATTCATTACCATATTTAATTCCCTATATGCACATATATGCAGTACTATGATTGGTTAAAATCTCTTCGCTTACCATTTAAATTAATGAGCATGCTCATTCGTCCTTCAGTTTGAGTCTGGGATGTAATTGTGGTCGAGGGCTCATGAGTCAGTGGTTGTGATCTCCCCCTGCTGGAATTACCTTTCCCCTACTTTCCTTCTCGGCAGATCTTAACGCCTCACGGTTTACTGACCAAGTCAGTAATATCACCTAGAGTTCTGCTCCCGGACAATCTGTTAACTTAGACAAAACCGTATTGTATAATTCAGTTAGGGTCACCTTAGACCTCTACTCTCAGACAATTTGTTCACTAAACAAAAGTATAGTTAGGGTAGGGCCTTACAATGGACATCTATAGCAGCATCAGTTTTGGACAACAAGGGGGTGGGGACCAGCAGCTTTCACTGGTAACAAGTTTTTTTATCAGATAATCTGAGTGTTTGGCATATGTCCGTAGTGCCATTTAAGCATTGTCTCCTTTAATGTATAGTGTATGTCCTAAAACCCTCAAAGGCTTAATCAAAATCCTTCATGCTTATGCTCCATTTCTCCATGAGGCTGCTGAACACAAATAGCATTGCTGTGTTATCAGTTATAAATCTGTTAAATGAAATAAACCATTATTTTCAGTATTACATTATTTAAAGCTTCTCTTATTTTCATTTTGATTGTTTGCTAAAGGTCTTTTGAAGTAAAAACAGAAAGGAGGAGAAAGGGCAAACAGCAATACAAATAACCAAAATATCTCCCCATCCCTCCTCCCCAGGGAGGCATCCTGGCCCCAGTGAAACACACATCAAATATGCCCATTGTTTCAAGCAGACACTTTTCCAGCCTTAGTCTTTATGGGCTGAATCAAATTGTAACTATTCAACTAAGCATAGAAAATTACAGCAAGTTCTCACTCTTTTTGAATGCCTGATACTAAATTTCATTCTCTCTCTTTTTTTAAAAATCAAGAAATAGATTTGTTTTAAGAACATAAGCTAACATAGCTAACACATATTTCTCAGATCCTGGCAGAAAAAAGATTTTATACCTTGTCTCTCTATATCTTGTCTCACTATGTCTTGGTCGCCCTTGCCAGCCTACATGCTTTCCAGAGGGCCCTGTTTGCCTATAACATCCTAAATTGCACTGACAGTTTGTTTAGAGCAATCAAATTTATTTGTGACAAATGCAATTGCTCCAAGTGAAAAAGACCTTAATGTTCTGGAGCTTATTTATTTTATTTCTTTACATTGAGCACATTCAAATAATAGTAAAAGTTTTTGTGTTATTGTAACATAAATAGGAATAATAAACAACCTCTTTTTTCCTTCCCATTCAATCCTTGCTCTCTATTAGTGGTCAAAGCATCTACCTGTAGGCACAGCCACCGAAACATAAAGCAACTTGCATTTGCTCATATGGTTGGCTGGAGTAAATGGGAGAAGGACTAGACTAATCCTAAATAGCACAGCACTAGTTACAGAGCAGATGTGCTGCTATGTAAGGGCACAGAATGAAGCAGTTCAAGCCCTGATTTTAGCTTTGTTCAGTTGGTTATTCTGAAGTTGAGCAGACATAACTGAGGTCTTTCTAAGCAGAAATATTCAAGATGGTAATGGCAGATGAGACATCATTATTAACTTGATGGCCCTTAACCATTGCTTGAATTAACATGATTAGCCACAAGAGCTTGAATATAAATAATATAAAACACTCCTCAGCATGCAAAGCTGATCTTTAAGCACTGCTGTTCCTTTGCAAGGTTATTTGCAAATTTTATTGGGACTGTGACTCACAAAGGGGAACAGCGCATTATAATGCCCATGTGCCCTTTGGCAAGCTTATTCTGTGGCTATTGTGTTGTTCTAATTAAATTTTGCTGAGGTTAATGATCCAGGAACTGTGGTCAAAGGGAAGCATCAGTGATTTAACTACACAACACAGAAGATTCTACCTTTTTAATTATGATGTGGCATGCACGTTTCTTTATTTAGCTGGCCATAGGTTCTGTTCAAAATCATGTGTGCATAAACATGAATAGCAAAATAGTCACCCCTGTTATGGATCACAAAAATGTGATTAAATTTGTTGGATTTGATATTTTAAGAGAGAGCATCTTATCAAGGACAGGTAAGCAAGGAACTGAAACATGTAGCAGATATGCCTAGTATCATCTATCTGACAAAAACACAGTTTTGGCAAAAATTGGCTGGTTCCTACCCAATAGCACACTTTAACTATGGCCCTTCATTCAGTTCTCACGTAATGCACACGCGTTACTCTTTCCCCTTGTGTGTCTCGGACCTTTCTCCTGAAGTATAAGGAGGTGAAAAACAAGCTACTTCTCTGCTGCAGATCTCCACTGCAGGGTCTGTGCTGCATTTGCTTGCCTCTACACTTTTAAATAACAGAAGAGGTGAACTCTTGCATATGCTGATTTAGGTTTCTGTCTTTGGTATGAAATTATTGCAGAGGGCGGAGATCAGAACCCAACTCTAGCCCCATGAGTGTGTCACTTATGCCCTCTTAAAGCTCATATTTCTCCCAACTCAGTTGAAATTTGATCACTTTGACCTTTTCCAGCCCTAAAATGCAGTGGTGGACAAAAAACGTAACTAGAAATCACAGATACTTAGAAAAACAGAACAAGGGACAGATTATTTGGGCTCCTATTTCAGTTGCACTGATTTGCATTGTAGTAGCTGAAAAAAATGGAAGTCTGTGTTGAAGCAAAAATAGCTTTCTACAGTCCCTATTATCATCCCACTTTTAATAAATTATCTCAGATATTTGCATAAGGATTCACAGCTGTGTGCAGTGCTTTGAAACACCAGCAGTCTTGGGCTTTTTTCTCAGGTCTCCACTAGCACCACTGACATCAGTAGTTTGCCTGAGGCTAGGTTACAGCCTCGCTGTAATGGTGTGTGCAAAGACAGGCAGAAACACATAGAATACTTTGGGTTGGAAGGGACCTTTAAAGGTCACCTAGTCCAAACCCCCTGCAATGAGCAGGGACATCTTCAACTCAATCAGGTTGCTCAGAGCCCCATCCAGCCTGACCTGGAATGTTTCCAGGGATGAGGCATCTACCACCTCTCTGGGCAACCTGTTCCAGTGTTTCACCACCTTCAGCATAAAAAATGTCTTCCTTACATCTAGTCTGAATCCACCCTCTTTTAATTTAACACCATTACCCTTTGTCCTATCGCAACAGTCCCTACTAAAAACTCTGTCCCCACCTTTCTTAAAAGCCCCCTTTAAGTATTGAAAGGCCACTGTAAGGTCTCCCCAGTCTCAGCCTTCTCTTCTCCAGGCTGAACAACCCCAACTCTCTCAGCCTTTCTTCATAGGAGAGGTTTTCCATCCCTCTGATCATTTTTGTGGCCCTCCTCTGGACCCGCTCCAACAGGTCCATGTCTTTCCTGTACTGAGGACCCCAGGTGGGGTCTTACCAGAGCAGGGTAGAGGAGCAGAATCACCTCCCTCATCCTGCTGGCCACGCTTCTTTTGATGCAGCCCAGGATGCGGTTGGCTTTCTGGGCTGTGAGTGCACATTGACGGCTTGTGTCCAGCTTTTCATCCACCAGTACCCCCAAGTCCTTCTTGGCAGGGCTGCTCTCAATCCCTGCATCACACAGCCTGTATTGATACTGGGGGTTGTCCTGACCCAGGTGCAGGACCTTGCACTTGGCCTTGTTGAACCTCATGAGGTTCACACGGGCCCACTTCTCAAGCTTGTCCAGGTCCCTCTGGATGGCATCCTGTCCCTCAGGCATGTCAACTGCACCACTCAGCTTGGTGTCGTCTGCAAACTTGGTGAGGGTGCACTCGATCCCACTGTCTATGTCATTGATGAAGACATTAAACAGTACTGGTCTCAATACAGAACCCTGAGGGACACCACTCGTCACCGACCTCCATCCGGACATTGAGATGTTGACCACTACCCTCTGGATGTGACCATCCAACCAATTCCTTATCCACTGAACAGCCCATCCATTAGATCCGTATCTCTCCAATTTAGAGAGGAGGATGTTGTGGGGGACCATGTCAAAGGCCTTACTGAAGTCCAGACAGACGACATTTGTAGCTCTTCCCTTGTCCACTGATGTAGTCATCATAGAAGGCCACTAAGTTGGTCAGGCAAGACCCTTGGTGAAGCCATGCTGGCTGTCTCGAATCACCTCCCTGTCCTCCATGTGCTTTAGCATAGCTTCTAGGAGGATCTGTTCCATGTTCTTCCCAGGCACAGAAGTGAGGCTGACAGGTTTGTAGTTCCCAGAGTCCTCCTTTCTACCCTTTTAAAAAATGAATTAGTGACCTCCAGACCTGAAAAATGTGATTGATTAATTACAACTCCAACTGCAGAGGCTCTGTATCTTAAGGATTTATTACTGATTAGGCCACAAGGAGCATAATAAGTTACAACATCTCCAAACAAGGCCATGTAACGCTGTGATACTTTCAAAATTACAAAGTTGGATGATATCAGAGCATTTTACTAAGTCATAGTGTCCATGTTAAACAAGCAAGTCATACTGGTCCTGTTGTATAAGCTGGTAAAGCCAAATGCAGGAAGCATTTTTAAAAAGCCAAACCCCTCAATGTCACTTGGCAGCTATGATAGACTAATCTCACCAGCATGTTTTATTGCACGCTAGATGACAGACAAACCACTGCATGGAGTTGAATGATTCCCAGTGTACAAACATCCTCTATGTATAAGCCCATGCAAGAGGGGTCATAGGGACTGAGGAAGGATTCTCCCCAAAGCTGGTTTAATCTTGGTGCTTTGTATACATGGTTGACAGTGGCACAACATTGAGGGAAGGGGGGAGAAAAGACAACAGATAATCAGGCTCATACTTGGTTTCCTCAGATAATTAGAAGGCTTGCTGTGATTTACCACGGTATAGGCAAATCCAGGCAACTGGACCCCTGACCTGACTTGGCGGATGGTATACAAGTGCAGTGCTTTGCAGGTTGTGAGGCAGATGACATACAGTCTGGCAACTCCTTTGCTCCTTTGCAATTTCTATTAACTGTAACAGCTCTTGACAGCAGGCCATGACCAATAGGGCCAAAAAATAAAAGTCTAACTTTTATGGGACAAAACTTAGATACATGATCTGAGCATATGCATGGTGAAATACAGACAACAGTAGAAAATATTTAGAGGCCATAGTACTTCGTTGTTCTACTACGGTGTACTAGGTACCCACAAATTTAGGAACTGTCTCAAGGAAGCCTTGGTAAATCACAATTTGATTCATGTATGCATAGAAAGTAAGAGTCCATCAAAGATATTCCCTGTGACAGTTTCTTATCAAAGGTTTCTGTTTCTTGCTGAAGCATTCCTGAGAGTGGAAAAACTGCCCGAGAAAGCAAAGCTTTACCAGGTCTCCCTTTTCAGTACACCCAATCTACACAGGACTTCCAATCAAGGCTTGATTACTGCTGCACATCCCACTTTCTACTTAAGGATATAAAAAGATAAGAGGGTGGTTTTTATTTTTAGTCAGTGACTCATTCTTACCTTGCATCTATTTAGAAATACAGAAAGAGAAACAAACTGTTCAGATGTCTTTTTGGGGCTTTTGAAACCAGAAATAAATTATATTGAATCATCATGCCGATTCACACTTGGTCTTACTCTAGTTCACTTTTGATGAAATGTGTCTGATGAACTGCATCTCAAATACCCTGAGAGCATCTATGCCCTTTCTTTTTTTTTCTTTTGATTTGACTTGTTAATTTCTCTGGAAATAACCCAAATCCTAGAGCACTGCAACTTCTTTAGTGCACTGCACTGTGTGTTTGTTAACTGGGGTTTGTGCTACTTCTCGCCTACCCTAGGGCTTGGCGTGCTGGAGGGGAGGCTTCAGCTCCACAACATCCCAGTAAATCCATGTCAGGGAACAAGGTACAATCAGCTAAGAGCAAAAATGGACTCCTAAAATCCTCCCATGGATAAAACAAAACAGCAGATATTTTACCACTTCAAGAATGTCCCATTCTTGGGTGAAATTAACACTGCCAGCTCTGTTCTCACTGCACTTTTCCCCAAAAGCCTCCTGCCTTGTTGCAGAATCAATGCAAACACGAGGGCAAGGGGGAAGGGGCAAACAGTTACTGGGTTTCTCTACACCATCTTGGCCATTTCTCCTCTCTGCAGGGCTGTCGATGCAGTTGAAAAAACCCTAGCAAACTTTTACGTGAACATTCACCATCTCAACACCAGTGATAAACCCCAACATAACAGTGCACCCCAGGCACTGTTATGAGTTATGAGCTTTGTGAAGGCGGAGATACTGCAAAGAGGAAACAGGGCCTTGGCTTCAGAGTGCTCCAGTAAGGCTGTTTGAAACTTTGGGGTACTTTGTAATGAACCTCTGCACTAAGTCTTCATCTTCACCACTGTTAAATCAGAAGCCCTTACTAGCACTCAAATTAGTTTCTTAGTCTCTATTTAAATTATACCTCCATTTGGGCCCTTTAGTCCTGGCTTTCAGAACAAGTTTCAGTGCTTACCTGCTGCCTGGAACAAACAGAGAGTCTGACCAAGAGATGTAAATGGTCATAAAAGTTGCTTTGGCTCTAAGTACCTTTCCAGCTTCACATGGGACACACCATGTTCATAGAATCATAGAATCATAGAATGCTTTGGGT
>VYZW01017792.1:0-14251 GCA_013401315.1 Balaeniceps rex
CTTAGTTGCCGACTGGGGCTAAACCACGACACCAAGGCACACAAGAAATCTATGACAAAGAATTACTTTAACCAGATCTCCCACTTGATCATGTGGTAAACAGTCCCTTGTACTATCTACACCAGTAAGTATGAAAAAATGCCCAATTTTCCACCTAAGAATCTAAAATTATCTTGTCACTGACTGGAATTTATAGATTTGAACACTTTCACCATTGCTGTCTCCACGTAAACATATCCCTTGCTTCTAAGGGATACAAAATAGTGTAGCTCCTTTATTTCGGTGGAACAAGAGCACTATTTATAGGGTAAGGACCTTTTCTTTTCATTTCCTGAATGGCTTACAAATGGCTGTATTTTATTAATGTTGATATATTAAACCTGCTGACAAATAGTATCAGTGTTCTGTTTATATTGCACTCAATTTTCAGAAACTTCTAACAACAACTTTTAAGCCACAGAGTGTTTCAGGGATTTTAATTCCATTGTCATAGCAAATTGGGTGGATGTCTGAATGAGTAATTATGATTTGAATGTGCTCGCACAATATTGAATCATAAAAATAATATTCTAAATCTTACCTTCCAATTACAACATGAATGTGTATATGAGTATATGTCATGGTTTAGCCCCAGCCTGCAACTAAGCACCACACAGCCACTCGTTTACTCCCCCCTGGTGGGATGGGAGAAAGAATCGGAAGGGTAAAAGTGAGAAAACTTGTGGGTTGAGATAAACACAGGTTAATAGGTAAAGCAAAAGCCGTGCACGCAAGCAAAGCAAAACAAGGAATTCATTCACTTCTTCACATTGGCAGACAGGTGGTCAGCCATCCCCAGGAAAGCAGGGCTCCATCACGCATAACCGTTACTTGGGAAGACAAATGCCATCACTCTGAATGTCCCCACCTTTCTTCTTCTTGCCCCAGCTTTATATGCTGAGCATGACGTCATATTGTATGGAATATCCCTTTGGTCAGTTGGGGTCAGCTGTTCTGGCTGTGTCCCCTCCCAACTTCTTGTGCACCCCTTGCCTACTCGCTGGTGGGGTGGTTTGAAAAGCGGAAAAGGCCCTGAGTCTGTGTAAGCACTGCTCAGCAATAACAAGAAAACATCTCTGTATTATCAACACTTTTCAGCACAAATCCAAAACATGGCCCCATACTAGCTACTGTGAAGGAAATTACCTCTAGTCCAGCCAAAACCAGCACATTTACACAAATGAGGACACACGCAGGTTATTAAAGTGTTTAGTGTAGAAATTCTTTTATTTCAGTCATTATGTGGTAGCCTGAAGAAAAACAAAGGGCTAGACTTTACGCAGAATGTTAACAGAAACCAGTTAAAAATGGGCTTTAATGCTGTGGAACACATTACAGCCAAAAAGTGAGGACTTCACTTCCACAAGTTTAATTCACAGGTCCAAGTGTTTAAGTTCCTCACATTCTGGATAAAAAAAGCTAAGAACTGATCGCTGCCCATGAGATATGAGTTAGGTGAGAGGCAGGATGTATCAGCTCAAGCCCAGTGATGATAGCTGCCTACAACAGACAGATCAGGGTGTAGGTGGAAAGAATACATTAATCTATCTGTCCATGTAAATATACTTTAGAATTGGGTAAAAAGACTTTACTGTGAGAAGGAAGACCCTTCAACTTGCTAATAGGAAACACCTCCAGATGAGGCATTCTGCATGCAACTAATTTGATTTTATATCTCACTGAGGCTGAGTAATAAGCTTGCTTTTTCCTAACTCCTCTCAGAGCTTTCTTCATCCCTACCACTTTCCCTCTCCTTCTCCCAGCTGCACAGTCTGCCGTCCCCTACATATCAACAGACCTATCTTTGGGCCATCTAAATTTAACAAAACCTCAGAAAAAGTATCCAGAGATTTTTCCATAGTTTTTTTTTTTTTTTAATATATATATTTTAGCTGATGAAAGTGCAGCGCAGGATGAAATAAATTCTCTCTGGCGGTACTTATCCATTAACTAGGCTTATGAGCTCTAAATCACACAGGTAGCTTTTAGACTTCTAAGTTAGAGGTAGATCAATTTCATACTTTGTGGTATGTGTCCATAACTGGATATATACCTCACAACTGAAAAAAGACCTGGGTACTAATGAGGTCAATAAGACTTGTTGACCAAGAGTAAAACCAAGTGTCATAAGCAGAGTGCAAGAGAAGGTTAAAAGGAGCCTTCAATAACATAGTCAGCTATATCTGGAATGCACTGATTTGTAGCTTTGTATTTTTGTAAGTAGACCAACACTGCATTTATATATGAACCTGGAATTGTAATTTACAGTGGTGATCCTAGCAGACATTGTAGACACCTGTCAGCATCTGAGAGTGAAGTATGGATTTATGGTTTTGTCAGTGCAAGAAGTATAGGAATCTACAGTTCAAGAAATTACATGCAAAGTAGACATAAGTCATGCATTCATCTGCACAGTTGTGGAACACTTGGGGGTTTTTTTGATTGAAATATATCAAGCCTTGATGGTGCTGCACCCTTTTGCATAGCACTCATTGCAGGATCAGAGAACATATACTCTGGGAATAGAAGAACAGTTTCTAACATTTCTCACCTTGAATGACTAGAAATTACATTTTCCAATCTTTAAGGAGGACATTCACCACAAGTCAATGAATAGTCTCTTGTTCTTCTGTTAAAACTGTGCAACTGAGTAGACAGAAATGAAAAATTCCTGAAGATGGAAAAAGATCCAGCAAATGAGAGTTTGAGTACATGGTACAATTGCTAGAATATACTCCTGAAAGTATAGAGACATATTTCCATTGCTATTTCCATTTCATCTGCAATATAAAATGCAGAGATAAGAATTCCAGAATGCTGTTATTTTCCAGATTTTTTTTTTAAACTTCAGACCACTTAGTAACTTAGTTGTTTTGCAGGTCAGGTTGATATTAGCATCAGCCTGTCTGAAATATTTTCTATTCTGGAATCATTGAAGCCAAAGCATATGTGTCCTCAAGCAACTTGCAAGAATGAGTTGCCAAAATGATGACTAAGGGGAAGCTACTTTGTGTAGCTACATCAAGAAGGTAAAGAGAAGAAATAATTAAGATAGGTGCAACTTTTGTGCACAGGAAAAAAAAAATAAAAGACACACAGAAAAGGGGGGGGGAGAGTTGAAAAGAACAAAGAGGAAAAGGAAAAGAAAAGAGGAAAAGGAAAAAAAGGGGGGAGGAAAATTTAAAAAAGAATGGAAACTCCACCTACCACTGAATTTATACATGAATTAAATGACTACTTTTAAATATTAAAGAAGGAAAATTACATAGCACTATCTTGATAAAGAATAAAAAAGAGGAACAAAACAAACTAACAAAATCCCCCAAACTGTAACTGTGAATAAATGGAGTTTGATCAGTTTAGCAAAGAGATTATATGTTAGGGTTGCCTGCAGCAGCAGACTATAACTGACAACTCAAAAGGCTTCTTCTAGTCCCATCATAATTTACTACGGTATTCTAGTTTCTTAATATTCCACTCCCCAAATCTATTTGTATTTTAGTCTATACTTTAAGACATAAATATTCAAGCTAACAGAATAGTAAATGGTGTTATTGATAACTTATCTTAATTTTAAAAACTTAATTGTAAAGGCAGTAACATTTAATAAGATGCCTCTTTTTGAATTTGCTTCAGGAAATATGCTAGATTTCATTTAAATTTTTATATAAATTATTTTCCAAAGGAATATATATATATGTGTATATATATGCATATGTATGTATATAATTTTCAGGGACCTTAATGTCAACAAAAGTTATTTTAAGATACTAATGCTATGCAGAAAGGTGTTGAACATTTCAGGAAACTCTGAGGGCTAGCTATATGTGATCTTGTTAGAAGATATGCTATCAGTCAGAAAAAAGCCTTCTAACCAATGCTGAACGGAACTACCAGTGCACTTTTCTGGTTTCAAAAAGCAAAGATTTCCTATTAAGATTTCTTTCAATTTTCTTTGGAATGCTGTATTCCAAGGGGAAAAAGGCATGACCAGTGATTAAGTGAAGAATTCTTTTTCATCCCTGCCCTTTCAACTTTTGCCAATATTCATTAAGCCTTACTGTATAAATTTGTTAACGCCTAAAGCTGTAACCGTTTGGGTAGAAGACTCTAATATTTGCTTATTCTTTGCTAGGCCTCAGGCATATAGCATGAGTTATCAAAAATTATTTTAGATTGCAATTATTCCAGAAGCCACTTCACAACCAAGATTATGCAACTGTTTTCTTATGTCAGTAAAAACCCCAAGTTTAATGACAGTTAAACTAGATTAATTCTCTATAACATTCTAGTGTAGCCTGTCATCGACTAACATTTTTGTTGTTAAAACCTGAAAATAAACATCTAGGAAAAAACAATTTCTCATTTATTACTAAAATATACATTGCAGTGTCTCTAGTGATTTCCCAGAGCAATTCTGCAGATTTTTTTAAAAGCAGTTGACATACCAGGCTTGAGTCAGCTGTTCGCATATAGGAAGGTATACAGTACCATTTGAGTTTCCCTGTGGTATCTATCTCAACTGTATTCTAAGTATTTCTGAAGGAAGTCACGGGTTTCCCATAGATCCCCCTAGACACCTATGTGCAGACAACAGATCTGGGCCCTAAGAGCCTGTATGCTTTTGAAAACCGCTAGAGGGAGATCCTGATCTTCTGTTATGAAATAATGACTTTATTTAAGAGGTATAATGAGTACCTATGCTTGTTCATCTTCAGATAGGATGTATATTTCTTCTTGTGGTGGCTCCTACTGTACTGTGGTAATGGTACAACTCAAATTATGCAGAAGGAATTCTAGATAAATACTGGTCAGTAGAAAAAGCAAAAATTTGTTCTGATATCCAGAGGTTTAATTTATAGTTCAGGTTATTGGGGGAAAATTTTTTTAATAGATTCAATTCATCTTAAGAGAAGTATTACTATGAAATTCATTAGAGGGTCATAATTTTGGAGTGAGTATAGAACATTTTTTAATATTTACTGTACAGAACCAGAAAGAAGAGTTCATGAATTCTGGGCAAGTAATATCACTTGCCTCATTTTATCCTCCTGGAGAATCTTTATGAAACTACTCTTATCTAAAGAAAGACTAATAGGAAGTAATTTGGTTTTGATAAGGGAGTTTATCTTTGTTAGTCTGAACTGAGTTGTTTTCTGCAGTTTAACCTGTATTGAGCAAAAGAAAAAGTTTTACTTTTAACTTGGCTTTCTGTAATAGCTTTAAAAAATAATGTAACTCTTCCCTAGTTGATAATTCTAGGTAGGAATTCAGAAGAACTGTTAGTATCATACCAACATACCAACATATGCTGTTACCATAACAAATGGCAATATAACATATCAGTTGTTGGTAGCATGTCATGTTAGGCTAACATGTAGCTTAGCAGTGGCCGTTCCTCAGGCTGGTGATCACATAATTATGAAAGATGTGGTAACCTGAATGTTGCACTAGTTTCCTTGATACTTCCTGTCATGGACAATCTTTGGGCAACTGTCACAGTCACACATGCTGTAAAGTCAATGTAAAGGAAAAAAAGATAACCTGTAGACATCCTGTGATTGCATCTGTTTATACCTTTTTAAATCAAAATCAGATATCCTCTATACATTATTGTTTCTCATTACTTAAAATTTTCTTTAACTAATGGAACCATAAGACTGAAAACACTATCTCAGGTGGACGGGCAAATAGCAGCCAGGAGTACAATGAGATCCTTAGTCATATTTTTAAATCATCACACAAGTTAGGATTCAACTGTCATAATCATAACCAATCAGATTTGTATCCCTAACATTGTAGCTGCACCAATGTGTATAAAATAATTTAAGATTCATTGGGAAGGATGAGGAACAAAGCCTACAGTTTACAGCAATTGCTGACAGTCTCTCCCAACCTGATTTAGAAGAAAGGTATTTACTAAGCACAGCCATGGGGGCAAGGCTTCCAACCAAAGCAGTAGGACTCCCTATTCCTACATTTTCAATAGAAACCTTCAAAGAGAGCTGAAATGCCCTTCTAGCTGTGTCATTCATAATCTATCGGTTATAAAATATACTTTCTTCTTGAATCTTCTCACAGTGAGAATAAGGGAACTGAATTTGTGTTTTGACAGTTCTGCAATTAACATGCTATTGTACAGCACAAGAAATAATAATAATTTTTAAAAAATTTCTGCACACTTTGAACTGTTTTATGAGAAAAGTCTTCTCTTTACTACATTTTATGCAAGATATTCTGTATGTCTACGTTCAGCAAGCTTTCAGAATACCTACTGCCTTGCAAGACATACTTTCAAGCTCTAAGTAGGTTCAGTAATGAAATAAGCACTGAAGTGATTATCAAAAATGAATTCAGAACAAAGAGTTCTAAATGCTCTTGAGACAGATATGAGGAACTACACAGACAGACAGAAGGTTTCAATACATTTGGACATCTGAATTATTTGTATTTGGTTCATTTTATGATTACTTTATAGAAATAAACAATTTTAAGGTAGAACTAATTATTTGCACTATTTTTTTTTGCATCAATATTTTGATACTGTCAATCTTTCCTCCAAAATGTCCGATTCTCTTCCTTAGTTTTAAATTGATGATTACATCAGATTAGATTATTTCATCAGATGTAGATGCTTGCATTATGGACAGAAGTAAACCAGTTCCCCTGGTAAACCAACCTAGAGTAGATGGAGTTCAGTACAGGACTTCCAAACTTTCTCAGTGCAGACCTTCAGACTCCATAGTCATATCTCATTAACATGTGTAGAAATCATATGACTAAATCTTTGATTAAGCCTAATCAGACCAACGGTTCTGATTGTACCAGTAGATACAGGCTGAATGACAATTATTACTGATGATACATTATATCTTAATTTGGAAACAAATCAAGCAATTTAATTTTCCTTAGAGGGCCACAGTACACTATTTCTGTTGGTGAAAATGAAGTTGATTTTTAGCTAAATGCTAATGAAAGTTCAGCCCAGCTATTTTCATTATGTGAATTCCTGTAACCTTGACAGGCAACCTCTTTGAAATGTTGTTACCCTCCACACAGACTGCTTTTGTTGTACTTCACATATGGTTTACATAATTCTGTCAGTGCTATTGTGTCTTCAAATTTACATTGCCACAGTTATTCTATTACTTCAGAAAACAGAAACACTTAGGTATACCTTCAGTTGGTATTTCTGCCCAGTTATATGTATCATCTGTGGCCTTTCTAGTCTAAAAATTGCTTTCTATCCATATCAATACATAAACCAAGAAGAAGATATCTTGGTGCCTACATTTTTAGGAATGTGTGACAGATGGGAACTTTAAAACTATTATGATCTAGGAAAAAGTTCTCTCCACTATTATGCCAAGTACTTCACTAATACATACATATTTTTAAAGTATATGTTTTTCAGATAAACAGAAAGGAAGGATAGAATTCCATTTAAAATGGAAGTTAGGGAGTTTGTGCTTAACTCATCCCACTTCCATGCACAGATATGTTATTTTCTGAAAAGACAAGTTTTACTTTAATGATACATAACACTAATCCTCAGTGGGTAACTTTATTCTTTGGGTACACTCTCTTTAACACAGTGCTTAAGGTGCAGGGTTTCAAAACTTAAAAAATCTTGAAGGGCACTACCAAGTATGTTTATGCTTTTGAGAAAGCTAACTAATCTTGTAGTGACATTTATTTATTTATTTATTTATTCAATGGCCTGACTAAATAGATATGGAAAAGCCATGCTTGGAATAATGAAACAATTTTGACCAATTGTCAAACTGTAATATGAAATTAAAGGTAAAGGTCCAAATTGCTCACTGGCTGTCAGACTGTTTTAAGATTAACAAGAAGCTATTTAGCCCTTTTTATTTTCACTTGTTTTTCTGATTCATAATTCACAAAATTTGCAAGACAGCAGCATCACTAGGAATGCTCAGAGAATAACTGTGCTCTATTTTTCCCTTTTCTTTTGTTCTTTCATACTTTGGCCATTTTGTCCTTTTTCTTTCTGTCTTTCTCTTCTCTCTCTCTTCCCCACCTCTCTAATTGACTTCCACACAATGAGTATAATTTAGATGACTAAGTGTGAATGTCTAATGTCATTTCTGAAGACACTGTGTTTTGGAGATATCTGCATGGGGTGGGCAAATATGATACAAGATGACAGGAGAGCCATTCCTAACTAGATCAGCAAATGAAGTCACTCAGGAAGCTCATGTATCCCAAATTGCACTTGAATGCCTGTGGTTAGGTAGTCAAATCCTGATCTTGGTGTTTAACCTGAGGTACCTGCTTAGATGCTCTGCAGCCGGTGAAAAGAGTTGGATAACTCTGGTGAAAAACATGCTATCCTCATATAATCAACTAAGTTAGGATGTATTACTATCATAAGAAGTCTATATTTCTACACTATTCATAGAAATTGACAAAAAGTTAGATATCTCCTCTTAAAAAAAAAGAAAATTTTCCTACTACAGAGACTTGATTCAATCAGTCATACATAGAGATCTAGTGCCACTTGGGATATAGTATCTGTCTGATCTATCCAGCTGTCACTCCATAAGTGCACAGTTGTCGTGGTTTAACCCATCGGCAACCAAGCACCACACAGCTGCTCGCTCACCCTCTCCCCCCAGTGGGATGGGGGAGAGAATTGGAAAAAAAAAGTAAAACCTGTGGGTTTTGATAAAGGCAGTTTAATAGGACAGCAGAGGGAGAGAAAGTAATAATAACAATAATAATGACAAAATAATATATAAAACAAGTGACGCACAATGCAATTGCTCACCACCCGCTGACTGATGCCCAGCCAGTACCAGAGCAGCGATCGCTGCCCCCTAGCCAACTCCACCCAGTTTATATACCAAGCATGACATCATATGGTATGGAATAGTCCTTTGGTCAGTTTGGGTCAGCAGTCCTGGCTATGCTCCCTCCCAGTTTCTTGTGCACCTGGCAGAGCATGTGAAGCTGAAAAGTCCTTGACTAATGTAAGCACTACTTAACAACAACTAAAACATCAGTGTGTTATCAGCCTTATTCTCATACTAAATCCAAAACACAGCACTATGTCAGCTACTAGGAAGAAAATTAACTCTATCCCAGCTGAAACCAGGACAACAGTTTTCTACTGAGCTTTCTTAATTTTTCATAGTCATGCGGATTTCTCTGATATGTGAATGTCAGGTGGTACTAGACACATATGCATGGACAGCAGAATTGAGACACAAATTACCATTTCAAATCAACTTCTGAGTATAAACCTACTTAATTGCTTTGGAAATGCACATATAATAATTTCATGTAGTTTTATGAGACATCAAAATAACTACATTTCTAAAAGATTACCTTCCTTTGTTTCATAGAAAAAATAAAGGAATGTTAAATAAAAAACTTTCAGTAGCTCAAACACCAGTGCCCCGTATTCAAAATACTCAAACTGGACATAAAAAAACAGATCATAAGACTGGTCTGCATATTTTGGATAAAAGAGTTAATATGGAAAAGAAAGGAAAGGTAAACAATCCCTCAGCATTCTTTTTTGTTTTCCAGCAGCTTAATATGTTCCTTAGTGAAGTGAAATGGAAGTTCTTCCAACCAAAAAACTGAATATGACAACCTTTGATATATACTAATTATTACGAAAAGGTCAAAAATATTACCTTTATCAAATATGCAATCAAAATCAAATTATGTCAGTCAATATGTTTTTGAACTCTGTTAAAGCACTCATTACTATTTTTGGGGAGGAAATTTTGCCTACAGGTAAATTAAGACTTCTTATCATAAACAACAGCCATTGAAAATGCATGGAGAAACAAACAGGAATAAAATATCTTATGAATTATTTTAGAACTACTGACAGAAAGAAAATACTGTCAGCAAATTGTTAAAGACTCTGGATGTATAAAATATTTATGTCAATATTCTGAGTGTTTAGCATTGTTACAAAAGTCATCTAAGTGTCATTCCAACATGGATCCTGGTTATCTAAAGGCTTAGACTGTTTATACAGGGAGCATCTGTTTGGAATACAGTTATTACTACTTTCAATCATTTCAGAACTGTTGAGAAAGATACATTCTTGAGAAGACAGGTTGCTTCTCTTGGTCGGATTCATTCTCAGTCTTCCAAAAAATTCCTATAAGCTATCAGACTTATCTTTGAGGTAGTCTTAGAGATATTAGGAAGAAGTACTGAGGTTCAAGACTGAGAGAGCACCATGCAGTATTAGTGAACCAGTTAATCTAACAGTCATTGTTTGTCAGATGTTACTGATTTTGCACAAGCAAGGCATCTTGAGGGAAAAAAAAAAGAACAAACAACCCCCCCCCAAGTTTTTCTCCCGAAGATCTCATTTAGCAAAACTTTAACCATATACACCTTTACCATTAGAGCACCACTTCAGAGACAGAGCTGTTCTGAGGAGGTACATTCTCAACTGTAGATTTCCTGAGATATCTAAAATGATAGTCTCTAGACTTAAATTTGGAGAAATTCTGTATCAACAGTAATACTTGTGGATTTAGGATTTGTGACTGTAAAAATTATTAGTTTTATAGCTAAAACCATAGATGTATTTAACAGAGTTCCTTTGTTATTGTTCGCCAAATGTCCAAAGTCATCATAACTTGAAATGTATTTGGCCTAAAGAACCACTTCCATACTGAAATCACAGCAGACTGTGATTTTTTCAGGTAAGTCATTGTGAAATGCTCACCATAATTTCAAAATATCTGACACAGTAAAACAAGACAGTGTATGGCAAAACACACACACAGAGAAAAGGAAGTTAGTTTGTGTGGATGCTTAAATTTCCAAAGGTCTGGTGGAGTGGGCTTGAGCTCCTTTAACAGCCAATGGAAAGAAATGAAGGGTTTAGTGTATCTGATGCATTTTAGAGATATACTCGACTATCACATAAATGACTCTCTCAAACTGTCCTTTTCTTTCCACTGAGTATATACTCAAACTCAGTAGTCAAATGACTACTTTTAATCAAATTAATTTTATGGTAAGACTATTTTAGAAATCAGATTGGTTCAAAAAGAAGTGTCATACTCACCTATGAGTTGCAACTGTTCAGGAAAAAATGTTCCTGTAGGAACAGCTTTTCAATTTTTCCCATACCCTTCACTTTATTCCTGGTACAGAAGAAGGCTGTATAGCTCTAGATGATGCTATTCTACCTGGTGCTACCAAAAATACAGTCAAAACTTCCTGGCTGCAAGACAGTTGGCTTTCCAGGCTACATTTATAATTTTCTTTCAGTTCATCTGTGATTTACTCATGTTCACATTCAGTGGTTCATCCTTCATGGCCTCCTAGTATTTTGAAAATGGAACCAGTTACTGAAAAAGAGACTGGCAGTGTGATAAAAAAAAAAATCTATGAAGTTTTTGAAGCTTGATGCCACTGACATTCTTTAATCAAGGTATTTGGCTAGTTGCTGCTGGTGCAAACAGTACAAAGGCAAGTGGTACCTTCCCCTCAACCCCAAAATCTCCCTCCCCACCCCACCATATATAAATTTACAGTCAGTTAACTGATATTCAGCAAAATCACAGGAGCTGATTGTGTTTACATGTGTAACACGCTAAAACTGTAAAGTAAGCCACAGCAAAACAAGCTTCAAAAAAACCTTAGGGTAACACTTTGCTTTAAGTGCAGAAATGGCTAAGAACAGATAATTACTGAAACTAAGCTAATAAATAAGTCATTAAGACATGGTGATTTGTAATCTTCTGCCTATACTTTGAGTCTAACAAAGAGTTGCATTCTGTGCTATTAAGTCTGAATTATCTTTTCTGGTAACATTTACTGCAGTAGTCTAAAGACTACAAAGGCATGAATTGTTTAAGTTTTTGTTTTAAAAAAGCTGAAAAAGTCCTAGCTATATATTAAGTATGCTTGGTTGCAAGAGTAGACTGCATAAAAAGTGTCTTCCAGAATAGATTCCCATTTCAATTTTCAGATATTATCTTACTGGTGACAAAAAAAAAATCTATTTATTGAACTTGATTTAGTTATGTAAAAGTTGCTTCTGCTGCCATTTGAGACACCCTAGTATATCTAGTGCATTCCTTTGGGCTGGCAGATATGACAAAAGATCTGTATGAGGCCTATATTTTCCTGAATTGGCAGAGTTGGGCCAGGCAGCTTAACCAAAGCTTCTCAAATGGCTTCAGGTGCCTATACTTAAGCAACTGAATTGAAGCCAGTGTCTCTTCAACTACCAGCCTCATCTCACTTTACAAAATTAAACAGTCCAGTTTTAGCAGGGTACTCAGAAAATCTGTCACTGAATCCTTATTGAGCCCCACATCTCTAACACAGTCAGATAAAAAACAATGACAACAGGATCTTCTGGATGTCTCTACACAGCAGAGCAAAGTTCATAGGACACAGAAGGCAAAAATTTATAAAATTATTATGGAATGACGTCACCTACAATAGCAGATGTAGCAAACTAAATTAAAGATTAATCCTAGTTAATTGGGGAAAGGGGGCAGCTGGGGTTCATTTCAGTGTCATATCTCTTATTTTGAGGCAAAATGAAATGAAGACTTGGGGAAAAATTACATAGGGTTCATTCATAACTTCTCACTTAAGGAAGCTGTAGCTTACTTCCCTTAAGCAAGCACATAATGAGATAGGTAGACAGTTATTAGTTAAGCCAATATTTTGTGACTCTGACATCAAATTACTGGGAAGTTAAAAAAGTAGAAACAGCATATACTGCTAAAAATATCCATTCATTCAGTTCTAAAATTTGTTTTAGCAACTGTGCAATTTGTACTTGTTCTCTGCTAATATTCCAGTGAATAATTTACTGGCAGCAAGCTCCAGATGCATTAAGTATCACAAGAAGTTAGCAAAATTATTCAAATTGGAAATAGGAAGTGTTAGCACTGAAAATATGCAAGATTAAAAAGTTACAGTGACAGAGCTAGAGCATGAGAAAGTTGTGACTGATGATTCCAATAACAGCTTGTGTTTCAAGTAAGTGCATCCAACAAACCCATCACAAGCTATTTGCAGAAATTATTCAGCAATAAATTTAGAATAAATTAAAGGAGAGCATGTTCATAGATAACTCACTACTAAATATTCTAAGAAATTTCCAAAGACTTGTTAGAAATGGGAAATGTAAATTACCCTGAATACTGTAATAATTGGTAAAGGCATAATGTTAACTTTTTCTATATTCACCCATTTGAGCTTTCCAGTATAAAACTTTATTTCAGTATTCCTGTCTTCCTCCTAAAACAAATAAATTCAACAAACATTGAATAATTACTTTTAGTATACTTGCATAACTTCTTAGATGAAGTATTTCTTCTTCTCAGGATGGCAGTATCTGTTTAATGTACTTATAATCCAACCATACAATTATCCTGAACTAAATGTAAACAAGTATGAAAGAGCCCTCCCGCAATCATGTTTAAACTGGCTAATATATTAACACATTGTTTGATTTTATTTTCTGCTTTCCTTAATAATTTTAACACCTGAAGAGTATAGATTTGATTAAGACTTTAATTTTGCATAATTACATTCAGATTTATTTGAAAATATTCTGAAGTCTATGGAATAAGATCCATTTGTGCCAACATTTTGGTTCTTTCTTATGTGATTGAGACACAAATCCCAAGAACCTAGAAGAAAAGAAACTTAAAGTGAGAAAGTCTAGGATTTTTCAAAGTGTAGATTGTCAATTTTTGTTACATTTGTTAGATCCACAGTGGGGTCAAGTGAGTCTTGCACTGGTGTGGTTTACTGTCTGTGCTGGATTGACCTTGGCTGGCTGCCAGGTGCCCACCAAGCTGCTCTCTTACTCCCCCTCCATCAACAGGACAGGGAGAGAATATATGATGAAAAGCTCATGGGTTGAGATAAGGACAGGGAGATTGCTTACCAATTACCATCATGGGCAAAACAGACTCAACTTGTGGAAATTAATTTAATTTATTGCCAATTAAACACAGTAAGATAATGAGAAATAAAAACAAATCTAAAAACACCTTCTCCCAACACCCACTGCTCCAGCATGGGCTCCTCTCCATGGGCCAGTTCCTGCTAGGAGCCTGCTGGAGCGTGGACTATCCACAGGCTACAGCTGTCTTCAGGACATATCCACCTGCTCTGGCATTGGGTCCTCTACAGACTGCAGGGTGGATATCTACTCCACCATGGTCCTCCATGG
>VYZW01017794.1:6657-22012 GCA_013401315.1 Balaeniceps rex
CCTGGTGCAATTTGAGGCCATTTCCTCTCATCCTATCGCTTGTTACTTGGGAGAAGAGACTGACACCCACCTCACTGCAACCTCCTTTTAGGTAGTTGTAGAGCGCGATAAGGTGTACCTTGAGCCTCCTTTTCTCCAGGCTAAATGACCCTAGTTCCCTCAGCTGCTCCTCATAAGACTTGCACTCTAGACCCTTTACCAGCTTCGTTGCCCTTCTTTGGACACGCTCCAGCACCTCAGTGTCTTTCTTGTAGTGAGGTGCCCAAAACTGAACACAGTATTTGAGATGCAGCCTCACCAGTGCAGAGTACGGGGGGACAATCACTTCCCTAGTCCTGCTGGCCATGCCATTTCTGATACAAGCCAGGACGCTATTGGCTTTCTTGGCCACCTGTGCATACTGCTGGCTCATATTCAGCCAGCTGTCAACCGAGACCCCCAGGTCCTTTTCTGCCAGGCAGCTTTCCAGCCACTCTTCCCCAAGCCTGTAGCATTGCATAGGGTTGTTGTGACCCAAGTGCAGGACCCAGCACTTAGCCTTGCTGAATCTTGTACTCTTGTACAAGACTTGGCCTTGGCTCATCAGTCTAACCTGTCCAGATCCCTCTGTAGAGCCTTTCTACCCTCAAGCGGATCAAGACTCCTGCCCAACTTGGTGGCATCTGCAAACTTACTGAGGGTGCACTCAATCCCATCATCCAGATCATTGATAAAGATATTAAACAGAACTGGCCCCAATACTGAGTCCTGGGGAACACCACTTGTGACTGGCTGCCAACTGGACTTAACTCCATTCACCACGACTCTTTGGGTCCGCCCATCCAACCAGTTTTTTACCCAGCAAAGAGTATGCCTGTCCAAGCCATGAGCAGCCAGTTTCTTCAGGAGAATGCTGTGGGAGATGGTGTTGAAGGCTTTACTAAAGTCCAGGTAGACAACATCTACAGCCTTTCCCTCATCCACTAAGTGGGTCACCTTGTCATAGAAGGAGGTCAGGTTAGTCAAGCAAGACCTGCCTTTCATGAACCCATGCTGACTGGGCCTGATCACATGGTTATCCTGTATGTGCCACGTGATGGCACTCAAGGTGATCTGTTCCATAACATTCCCGAGCACCAAGGTCAGACTGACAGGCCTGTAGTTCCCCAGATCCTCCTTCCAGCCCTTCTTGTAGATGGGAGTCATATTTGCTAACTTCCAGTCAACTGGGACCTCCCCGGTTAGCCGGGACTGCTGATAAAGGATTGAAAGTGAGCAATTCCACCAGCTCCCTCAGTACCCTTGGGTGGATCCCATCCGGCCCCATAGACTTGTGTGTGTCTAATTGGCCAAGCAGATCGCTAACCATTTCCTCTTGGATCATGGGAGCTGTGTTCTGCTCCCCGTTCCTGTCTTCCAGCTCAGGGGGCTGGGTACCCTGAGAACAANGGGTACCCAGAGAACAACTGGTCTTACTCTTAAAGACTGAGGCAAAGAAGGCATTAAGTACCTCAGCCTTTTCCTCATCCTTTATCACTATGTTTCCAATAAAGGATGAAGATTCTTCTTAGCCCTCCTTTTGTTGTCAATGAATTTATAGAAACATTTTTTTATTGTCTTTTACAGCAGTAGCCAGATTAAGTTCTAGCTGGGCTTTGGCCCTTCTAATTTTCTCCCTGCATAACCTCACGACATCTTTGTAGTCCTCCTGCGTTGCCTGCCCCTTCTTCCAAAGGTCATAAACTCTCTTTCCTGAGTTCCAGCCAAAGCTTTCAGTTCAGCCAGGCTGGTCTTCTTCACCACTGGCTCGTCTTTTGGCACATGGGGATGGCCTGCTTCTGCACCTTTAAGATTTCCTTCTTGAAGAATGTCCAGCCTTCCTGGGCTCCTTTGCCCTTCAGGACTGCCTCTCAAGGGACTCTGTCAACCAGGCTTCTAAACAGACCAAAGTCTGCCCTCCGGAAGTCCAAGGTAACAGTTCTGCTGACCCACCCCTCCTTCTCCAAGAATTGAAAACTCTGTCATTTTGTGATCGCTATGCCCAAGACAACGTCCAACCATCACATCACCCACAAGTCCTTCTCTGTTCACAAACAACAGGTCAAGCAAGGCACCTCCCCTGGTAGGCTCGTTTACCAGCTGTGTCAGGAAGTTACCTTCCACACACTCCAGAAACCTCCTAGGCTGTTTCCTCTCTGCTGTATTGTATTTCCAGCAAACATCTGATAAGTTGAAGTCCTCCACGAGAACAAGGGCTAGCAATTGTGACACTTCTCCCAGATGCTTATAGAATATTTCATCTGCCTCTTCATCCTGGTTGGGTGGTCTATAACAGACTCCCACCATGATATCTGCCTTGTTGGCCTTCCCCCTGATTCTTACCCATAAACACTCAACCCTATCGTCACCATCATTAAGCTCTAGAAAATCAAAACACTCTCTAACATACAGGGCTACCCCACTGCCTCTCCTTCCTTGCCTATCCCTTCTGAAGAGTTTGTAGCCAACTATTGCAGCACTCCAGTTGTGTGAGTCATCCCACCATGTTTCGATGATGGCAACTATATCGTAGTTTTCCTGCTACACAATGGCTTCCAGCTCCTCCTGTTTGTTGCCCATGCTGCCTTTACCTGCCTTTAGAGGCCCTATGGTCCAGTTGGATGTAAAATTAGAACTATATATATATATAATTGGGTCAAAAATTGCAAGTTTTCTGGCTGCTTTTCTCTTTCAAAGTTCTTTGATGTTTCTAGATGTACATTTCTTTAGATGACCAGGAATAGAAATGCTGTTACCTTATATATCTATGTGCTGTGTATAAGCAGTTGTAGAATATGAATGCGTCCTATGTGAGTAAGAAAAGGAAAAGAAAGCTGTCTTCAAGTAACAAAGTGTAAGTGCAAGCTCTGTGTTAGTGTATATATGGTAATTTCAAGAGCTCTTATTTCTTTAAATACTGCTCTTACTGCTGATGAGGCTCAATACTTTTTGTCTAAGTTATCTTCAAGTATAATAATGTGCCTTTGGATTTTGAGAATTGTGTTATGAGGAAGGGTTGCACATGTTGAGTTATTCATGTGCACTTGTTGCACCTGAACAGTCAGCATGGGCATCATGATTGACTAATCTGATTGCCTTCTATGTTGGAATGATTGGTTATGTGGGCCAGAGAGAGCCTGTAATGTAATATAACTCAACTTTAGTAAGACTTTTAACATCCTTTTCTAGTGTATTTTTATTTATAGGCTGAGATGAATGTGTTGGATGAATGGGTTAGTAGATAGATTGAAAAATGAGCAGGCGTTTGGACTCAGAGGATAGTAATTAAGGCCTCAGCTTCCAGATGACAACCAGTCAATACTGCAGCCTTTCTTATTCAGTTATTTTCATCAATGATCACGATGACAAGATAGAATGGGCCCTCAGCAAATTTGCACGAGGCTAAATTGGGAAGGGAAGGTTAAGTGACATGCTGGACAAAAAAACATTGAGAAACTTAGGGGCTGGACCAACAGAAACCTAATAAAGTTTAAAAGGAGAAGTGCAAAGTCCTGTACTTCAGACAGAATAACCAAGTGCATCAATACAGCCTGGGAACTAATTGACTTAGTCGCAGCTCTGCTGAAAGGAGAGGTTATAGTGGATTGCAAGCTGAGTATGAATGGAACACTATCATCACAAATAAGGCAAACTGGGCTACATTGGAACGAGTGTGGAGAATATATCAAAGCAAGTTGTTATTCCTTTATACTTCATCACTGAGGGGGCTGTAACTAGAGTATTTTGTTCATATCGGCCTTACAGTTCAAGAAGGATGTTGAAAAACTGGAAAGGGTCCAAAAGAGGGCTATCAAGAGTATAACGTGGTTAGACACCTGGAGCACACAATCTTCAATGAGAGATGGCTTAGCCTGGTGAAAGAAAGCCTAAAGAGACCTTTAATAGCAGTCAGCAAAATGTGAAGGTAAACTACAAGGACGATGGAGCTAGCTCTTCTTAGTAGTGGCATTTGGTATAGTAAAAGGCAAAAGCCACAAGTTTCAGCTTCAGCGTGGACATTAGAAAAAGTGCTTCACCTGGAGGGTCATACAGCACTCTAACAGTTTATGAAGCTGGGTTATGGAATCTCCATCCTTGGGGTTTTTTGAAACTTGCCTAGACAAAGCCAAAGCTGACCCAGTCTAGTACTCGTTGTGGTCCTACTTTGAGTGAGATGTTTATCTATGTGACCTCTAGACATCCCTTGTAATCAACATTTCTATGATTCTATGCCTTGTACTACTGGATACTTGCATATTTCAGTTGTCCTTGTACTCCAGATTGGGTGAAAAAATGCAGTCAGGCACTGTGACCACTGTGTTTATTACACATGTAGAGATGATAGTATAGGAATTCAATGATTAATTAAATGTTTCCTTTTCTTCCCATGGGCATAGGAAGATTTACATATGGATACAAGAAAAGCTTTACTGTCATAATCCCTAAGCAGTAGCAAGAAACATGTTTCGCTATCTCCATTCCCTGGGATTCCTAATAATGTTTGTATAAATTAAAAACTGTTAATAGCAGAATACTGTAATTGATTAGCTTCTGTATGTTTACAGCTCTCTTTAATTGCTTAAAAATGCCATTTGTCAGCTTCATGTTCTATTGACAATGTTATCGATTTATCTGATTTGGGCTTTGTCTTGTCTCTCGTACATAAAACTCACATATGCAGTTCAAATGGGAAATGACTCTATTGATTTCCTTAACTTGAGCCCAAATGCTAAAGATTTTTGGATAAGCTTTCTCATTACTTAAGCCAAAATCAATAAGAGAGAGCATCTTTTAATGAAAGAGCAGTTTGAGCAACGTACTTCAGAAATGGGGTCCTGTTCATCCTTTGCTTTACAAATCGATCTCCTTGGTTCCTTAAGTGAGGTCCAATTGGTTGACATTGTGGTTTGTCTTTGTGTGTAAACTTGCAGCTTCAGAAAAGAGAAGATGAGCTACAGAGACAGCAGAAGGAAGCACTTTCTCTGTGACAGAAAAAAGATGATCTTCTTATTGAGGTACACACTCTATATGTTGTAAATGTGTTCTGTAAAACTCTGGCTTTTTATGGCCATTTTTTAACTATATCATTTATGGGAAAAATAATATGCTTTTCAGTCCTCTCTCTTTGTCTATTATTATTCCTTTTTGTGTTGTTATTACACTATTTAGAAATATTACATACTTAAATGATACAAGTAGTTAATTTGGAACTATCACCTTCTTTTATGATTTTTCTGCATAAAATACTATCACGGACTACAGTCCGATCATATTGCTTTGTTAACCTGTTAATTTGTTCTGGTTTTATTTCAGTTCTAGCCTCAAGAAATTAGACTTAGCAGCTCCAGACTAAGCTGTGTAAAATGAAATCTGAGATAAAAAATGGAGAGCTGAAGTTGAAGAGCTACAGAATGAACTGGGTATATCCAGCTAGTTATATGGGCAGGCCAAATGTTCAGGTACTGTACTAAGATATCATTAACTGCCCTGAACTACATAAATTAAGCTGATTATGCCTTCACTTAATTAACTGAGAATGACCTATTGATGTATAGGCAGAGCAAGATAGAGACTACATGCTGCACTGTACTAAATTTATAGGTTTTCAATTAGTTCTACTATTGACTGAGGCTACTTAGAAAAGGAGTTTACTTTTATGTTTTGTAGCAGGTTTTTAAATTAGTAAGTTATTTGAAAACGTTCTGTTTGTATGCTCTTGAATTATTTGAAAAATGATCCAGTGAAAATTGTTTATTAATCTAAATCTATAATTTTTGCCTCATGGCTGATTAACACCTATGCAATATTTGTCTTTAAAACTGCTGTTATGACTTACTATAAGTATTGATTAATGATCTCCAAAATATTAGTCATGACCAAATTTTAGTCATAATAGTTTTAGAAATTACCTAATCAACTTATTTGTTTAAAAGAATATTTCAATGAAATGCAAGGAAAATCTCCACAAAAATCTGATCATTTTATTATGAACTGAGTTAGATTTGTTTTTTTTTAAAAAAAAGTACATTGGCAGTGATTTTAGTTAAGCTCTGTTTGAAAAAGAAGTTTTTACAGTCTTAAGCACATTACCTATAGTGATTTACTGAGTGTATTAAATAATATCAGTAATATATTTACAGATCTTGTTCAAAGGAAAATTTGAATTTGTCTAATGTAGGGATATTTACTATGCAGAACTACGGAGTCAATTAGTATTTAGTTACAAATTGGTTTCCGTTGTAGACATGCTTTGAAAAAATCACGCAGTTAAAAACCAAAGATAGGAAAAAATATAGCTGTTAATTAGTAATACTACTGCAAATTTTAGAGAAAAATAATAAGCTTAAAAATGTTAACATGTAATAGTAGAAGTTACATCAGGCTGATGAATCTTCTGTAATGTCTCTATTTTAAAAGAGATTTATTTCAAACATAAAAAAAAAAAAACCAACATCCTACAGATAAGATTGTTTATTAATATATCAAGGAAAATAAAATATCACGTATGCTTAGCAAAAAAGACCGTGACTACTCATGTTTGAGCCCCTGAACAAAGTTTTCTTTATCTCATTCTTAAGTATAAATTTTTGGGGGTAATGCACCTGCTCTACAGATTCCAGTTGTCCAAGATATATTTCTATGCCCAAAGTTAATGTAAAATCTGCATTTCTTCAAAAATGTTACACTAAATGAAAGGATATGTACAGTCTTATCATCCCCTGGGACTAGGTTGCTGTCTTTATTCATTTAGTTCTCTTTAGGCTTGTAAAAAATTAAAAAATTGTATGTACATAGATTATAATATGTAACTGTATTTTTTAAAGATTAATTTGCAACTTTTTAAACGGTAATGATTCTTTGATTTGAGTTTTTCATCTTGATATATGCCTATGCTATTCAGTTACTGTACCCTCAGCAAGTTTGCAGATGACACCAAGCTGAGTGGTGTAGTTGACACGCCTGAGGGACGGGATGTCATCCAAAGGGACCTGGACAGGCTGGAGAGGTGGGCATGTGTGAACCTCATGAGGTTCAACAAGGCCAGGTACAAGGTCCTGCACCTGGGTCGGGGCAACCCCCAATATCAATACAGGCTGGGGGATGAGTGGATTGAGAGCAGCCCTGCGGAGAAGGACTTCGGGGTACTGGTGGAAGAAAAGCTGGACATGAGCCAGCAGTGTGCGCTTGCAGCCCAGAAGGCCAACCGTATCCTGGGCTGCATCAAAAGAAGCATGGCCAGCAGGGCGAGGGAGGTGATTGTGCCCCTCTACTCTGCTCTGGTGAGACCCCACCTGGAGTACTGTGTCCAGCTCGAGCCCTCAGCACAAGAAGGACATGGAGCTGTTGGAGCGGGTCCAGAAGAGGGCCACAAAAATGATCCGAGGGCTGGAGCACCTCTCCTACGAGGACAGGCTGAGAGAGTTGGGGCTGTTCAGCCTGGAGAAGAGAAGGCTGTGGGGAGACCTTATTGTGGCCTTTCAGTACTTAAAGGGGGCCTATAGGAAAGATGGGGACAGTCTTTTTAGCAAGGCCTGTTGTGACAGGACAAGGACTAATGGTTTTAAACTAAAGGAGGGTAGATTTCGGCTAAGTATAAGGAAACTACATTTTCTACATATGCAGCACTTACTTTTCCTTCAAATGTGGTCCATAAGCCTTTGGTATGTACTGGTCATACATGGAACACAAATCTCATTGTGGTAAATTGATATAGGACCTTGACTTCACTACAGTTAGACTATAGTGGCAACCCCAACATCTGGTGCTCAGCTGCTGTCCAGCTGCTTTGACTATCACTGACTGACCAAGCCAAGTCTCTGTTTTGTCCCCATTATTGACACATGCATTAACACATGCAAATTGTTATTCTTCTATATGATAATTTCCATAATTGTTTTGTTGTTTACTGATTCATTTATTCTGTTACTGGTAAAAGGCATAGGAGTTCTACCACTCGCCTAACACCTGTTTGGCTTTTAGTGTTTTACCTGCATTCTCCATCCAGTTAATTTATATTTGCTTCTTGTACCTCAAATCTTCCCCTCTTAACCCATCTCTCTCCCTTTATCCTCCCTCTGTTAACATTTGCCCAGGCCTCTGCCTATTTTTCTCTCTCCTATTTCTCATTGCCATTTCTAATTATCTGGCTCATTTTTTAAGCCTCATATCTACAACTTAGATCTGTTTCTGTAGGAGGTCTTACTCTGTGGATTCTTCATATACAGGATGGTCAGAAATGCCACTTTTCTGCCACACTATTTTTCTTTCCCTTTTCTCTTTTCATCAGTCTGAAGCAGTTCATTCACCTTACTCATGTTGTTTCTTTTCTCTGGCATCACAAACTCTTATCCACTCACTCACAGCTTTAAGTTATCCACACTGTTTACTTCCTTAACTTCTTTTCCCAGTTACCTGAGAAATCTCTCCAAATGCTCATGACTGTCATCTCTCTTCTTTTCTCCTTTACTACCATCTGATCAAACATTTCAGCCTAAAGTAGTAAGATCTTTTTCCTGTTCCATCATTTGGACCATGCGCCTTTTTATTCTTCTCATTTTATGTTTCATGAAATTAATTTTTTTTTCCTTAACCTTCATGGGTTTTTCTTATTTCTGCCACTTGTCATTTGCTGTGTCACTTTCTATGTCACATATTTCAAATTCCTCTTTTTTTCCCAGTGATGTCAGAGTGAAATAGCAATTTATTTGTCTGCTTCTTCAATGACTGTCATTATACTTTCTTCCATTACAATCCTGAAGCATGCTGTATTCTTCTTGGATTCATCTTTTTCTTAAGCTTGTTCCTGTTAGTTCACCTTATGGTGATCTTTAAATAAATGGACTGGTCAGTGATTGCTAAATTTTGCACCAGTAGAAGAAAACTGATGAATGACCGTTTCTTCTCCTTCCTGTCTCCCCGACAAGAATCCAGACATTTGCATAGTGTGTGACCATCAGGTTTTACAGCTTGCATATTCATGTTGTCGTATTTTAATTACAGTGTTCAGTTCTCTCTTCTTCCTATTTATCACATTCACTTACGATTAACTTCAAATTGGGTTACAGATTAATTAGGTCAGGAATCATGCCTACTTTTGTGATTTTTTTATTGGTCCAGCATAAGAAGCTTCACTTTTATTTATAAATGCAATAGTAGTAGGGTCTGCTGGTAGTAGGTATTCTGATGCTACCTGTGCTCCCCCAAATAATTCTTGGGAATGGTTCAGGAGTTTGTATAGGCATAGGCTCATTTCCGATAGGCAGTCTACATGTTTAATATCATGGATGCTGACTGATCCGTCACCATTGGCCTCAGTGACAAAGAGTAGTTCTGGCATGTTTAAATTACTGGCATGGGTGTAGTCTGTGTTGATCCTGATTGACTTTTGATCGCTGCCTTTGCACAAAAAATAGTAGTTCCACTAATAATTGCAACAATTTAGGCTAAGAGAAGATGAAATGGAATTTGTAATATTATTTTCATAAACTGAGAATAGGTCTGACCGAAGTCATCTTGATTAACAAGTTCTTATATGTGTAGCACAACATGTGGTATATATTTTTCAGAGAATGATGCATAATTATTTCTGCCTAGGTATTTGCATGCCTGTCAGAAATGGAGGACTGCTGCTAAAATCCCTTTTCTAGCATAGTTTTGACTTGTAAGCTAAGGCCATCAGAATTCTGTAGTTGTCCTTGAAGGATATTTCAGCATCACAGGCAGTGGTGGGTATAGGCATTCATACTGAATGACAAACATATCATTCCCTCATTCTGACAAAACTTTTAGAGCTGTATCACCCTGCATCCTAGGCTGTAGTTCTTAGACTGTAGATTTCTTGGAGAGGTGCACTAAAGAAACTCAACTTTGCAGGTTGCTTGGCTTGGATGCCAAGTGCCCACCAAAGCTGCTCTATCACTCTGCTTCTCAACTGGACAGGGGAGAGAAAATATAATGAAAAGCTCATGGGTTGAGATAAGGACAGGGAGAGATCACTCAGCAATTACTGTCATGGGCAAAACAGACTTGACTTGAGGAAAATCAGTTTAACTTATTACCAATCAAAACTGCATAGGGTAATGAGAAATAAAGCCAAATCTTAAAACACCTTCCCCCCACTCCTCCCTTCTTCCCGGGCTCAATTTCACTCCTGATTTTCTCTACCTCCTCCCCCTGAGCGGTGCAGGGGGACAGGGAATGGGGGTTGCGGTCAGTTCATCACACGTTGTCTCTTCTGCTCCTTCCTCCTCAAGGGGAGGACGCCTCACACTCTTCCCCTGCTCCAACATGGGGTCCCTCCCATTGGAGATAGTCCTCCACAAACTTCTCCAACATGGGTCCTTCCCACGGGCTGCAGTTCTTCATGAACTGCTCCAGCGTGGGTCCCTTCCACAGGGTGCAGTCCTTCAGGACCAGACTGCTCCCAGCGTGGGTCCCCCACAGGGTCATAAGTCCTGACAGCAAACCTGCTCCAGCATGGGCTCCTCTCTCTCCACAGGTCCTGCCAGCAGCCTGCTCAAGCGTTGGCTTCCCATGGGGTCGCAGCCTCTTTCAGGCATCCACCTGCTCTGGCATGGGGTCCTCCACGGGCTGCAGGTGGATATCTGTTCCACTGTGGCCCTCCATGGGCTGCAGGGGGACAGCCTGCCTCACCAGGGTCTTCACCACGGGCTGCAGGGGAATCTCTGCTCTGGTGCCTGGAGCATCTCCTCCCTCTCCTTCTTCGCTGACCTTGGTGTCCGCATAGTCACTCCTCTCATATATTCTCTCTCCAGCTGCATTTTGTGTCCAGTTGTTTTTTTTTTTCACCTTCTTAAATATGTTATCACAGAGGCGCTACCACTGTCACTGATGGGCCTGGCCTTGGCCAGCAGCAGGTCCGTCTTGGAGCCAGCTGGTGTTGGCTCTGTCGGACATAGGGGAAACTTCTAGCAGCTTCTCACAGAAGCCACCCCTGTAGCCCCCCCCGGTACCAAAACGTTGCCACTGAAACCCAATACACAGCTCATTACATCTGTTGTCTGTTCCTGGATGTTTCTGTCAGTTAAGAGATAAGGAAATATGACAAAGAAAAATGCTTACTGGAAAATGTGACAAAGGAAATAATTTATGCCTTTTACTTTAATACTCTCTCCTTCGGTTGTCTATCCTTACATCTTGCTTTCTCCCCATAGACGGATGTGTTGCCGTGTATATTACCCTTTTATCACTGTATTTCTCTCTTTCTGAAAACCTTTCTTTGTAACTTTGCATAGCTACTGTTCAGACCAGAGTTTGACTCTGCAACAAAGTATTGTCAACACACTCAGGGGTTTATGATCTTCTTCCTAACCTCCCTTTGGAACAGTTGCTTCATCTCTAATATGAGATGTCAAAGGCATCAGTTTATGCACTTCTACACAACAAACTCTCTATGTCTCTATGGCTCTTTTCTTTACATTGTTCTTTTTTATGTAATGTATTTTCCAAACATTTTTCTTAAATGAGATAATGCAGGTACAGTTGGACCTTAGCCCTAATGGGTACATATGAATTCTTCCCAGAGAAGTGAACAGTTTGCGTGCGAGGTTTGCCCTCAGATATGCTGCAAACGTTCTCCTAAAATTCTCCAGCAAGAAACCAGCTGAGAAAAACTGAAATACCTCTACTTTATGAAGAGCTGAACAAGATTTCATACCATTATTGGAACTCTCAATTTGCATTTCATTGATGTGGGTTTTCTACTGAGTAACTGTTGAATGCTATCTTATATCATGATTTTACATGAGTCACATCCTTTGAGTGCTTGTCCATCCATTTATTCACACTGTGAATTTGCATTGCAGGCACATTGAGTTAGGAGTACCCAGTGGTTCTGTCTGATATTTCAAACTATGTAAAATAATAAAAATTAATGACTAGCATGCAGATTTTGCAATAGCAAATGAGCAATTTGATAGCAATTCAGAAGTATCTAAGAGAGAGATTTTGAAAAGGGGAGGGAGAGAAACGTGGGTAGTTAATTTATAAATAAGCAACACAATTGAAGAGCTATAATAACTGAAAAGTATCTTTCTCTTTCAAGTGCAGCCTCTTCACAGGTATGTTCACATGGTGGATTATTCTTAGCAGTACATTTACTTTGTAGTGAAAGTTACCTGGAAATGGATCTTGAAATCTTCTGAGAAGAGCAGAACCATAGGACAGCTCTAGGAAATTCATCCTTTGAATGTCATATCTTGGCAAATTAATTGGTGGAACTGAATATGCAGTTCCAAGTTGCCACTCTGCCAGTCTCAGTAATACTCGCAGTCTTCAATGAAGCTGCTACTACAGTTTGCATTCTGGCAGATTTCTCTCACAGCAAATCATCATGTTTTCTGTTGTTCAGTCGGACAATATCTACCTAGATGTGTCCACATCTTTTGAACTCTCTTAATGGAAAATAGAAAACAAAGATATCGTTGTCCAAAGGATACAAAGTCACTTCAGCCTTCCAGGCATTGGAACTGGAGGATAAAATGGTAAATGGTAAATTGCTTTCTTGACTCAAACTGAATTCCGATAAAATTGATCCAGAACTTCAGATATCTTTGGTATTTAGGGGAGAATACAGAACTGGCAGTTACAAAGATGTATTCATAGCTAGTTCATCAATGAGTAAGTGGTCAGTGGTACAAAGGCTGATCCACAAGTATAATGAAGAGCAGATTTAGGCCCTGTGAGAGGTACTACTGAAGTGTGACATATCAGGCAAGAAAAACCCAATTAGGTAATTAAAAAATTGCAAGACAATAGAGTGAGAAAAGAAGTAAACAACAATTAATTGCTAAAAGGTGATTTAGCAGCTCTAAGTAACTTGATAGAGAAAATGATAAAAACCCTACTCTTAAGAAAAAAGTAGAAAGCATTGGACAAGGTACAATATATCATGTGACCTAAAATATGAATTTGGCAAAAAAACATTGTCTGAGGTATTTTATGATCCAATCACCAATGGTATAAGGCTATACAAAAACACTTCTTGAAGAAATACTAGTAACTTTTCTTCAGTTACATAATAGATAAGTAATAATACCACTCTACGATCCAGAACTACATTTAAATCTATCCAGAATTCTGTTACAATATGCAGGTTCTGTACCCAATAGTTATTTAACTCAGACCTTAGAATTTTTTCTGTATTCTTGCCCAGTGTCTTCTACTGGGAGATGAAGTTTATGCATTTTCTTAGAATGCTTAAAAGCATACCCCTACTTTCCCAACTTTGCTCTTTTCTTCATTTGATTATATAAAAACTAGGATATTTTTTCAGTTTTTTAGTTCTTTTAGAGATCTAACTTCTCCCATATGATCATTGGAAGTAGTGCTTTTCATTGATTTATTTGGAGTTATAATGAGTGAAGGACTACTTTGGCAGAAAAATTTCTGTGATCATTATGAAAGACTCGTATTACAAATATGATATGGTTTATCAACATTTATATCAAAAAATGTTCCAGAGGACTTCTGGAACCATAGGTAATGGCACAGTAAAGAAATATTATACAGTTATGCATTTTTGTTAAACTATTTTTCATAATCGTAACTGAACAAGTTATTATTCTGGTCTAACTTACTCATAGTTTCATCATCATACATGTGTGTGTCCCCACAACTTTTCCATAATAGTGAAAAGTTATGGGAGAGAAGAATAATTATTTTAGTTTTTTAATATAAGCTTTCTATAATGTATGTGCTCTTCAATGTACTAATACATTGCTGTACAAATCAGGATAGTTTATTGACAGATGTATCAATTTTTAAAGTGAGTATTAATGTTTTATATGTTGCTGTATAAAAGGTGTACATGCAGCCATGATGCTCACATTTCTGCAACTTTTTGGATTCCTTTTTTATAAACATTCAGAAGAATCAGATACAAAATACTTATTTAGTTTGTCGGATTGTATCATGTACTGACAAATATCATCTTACAAAGAATGCTGCACAGTATAACTACAAGAAAATTAGTATTCTGCAATAAGACCCGAGTTCTGTGCATGTAAGTACATGAGTTTTGAGTCTTTCCCAGACAAAAGTATTGCCTGGGTTTTCACTACTATTCTTCATCAATTTATTTGAGTTACACCTAACTTATACCTTTACGGATAAAATGACTGTACAGGCATCAGATGGATGGAAGGTAAGATGGGTATCTTAACCAGTGGTTGAATCAAAGTATAAAGAAAATATTTTGAGTTGCCTTGCAAAACTAAAAAAATACTGCTGGAATGTACTGGGTCTGGATGGGATGAAGTTAATTGTCTTCATAAGCAGCCTATATGATGCTGTGTTTTATACTGGTGACCAAAATAGTGCTGATAACACACCGATGGTTTAGCTGTGGCTGAACAGTGCTTCCACAGCATCAAGGCATTCTGTTGCTCACTCTGGCTCCCCAGGGAGTAGGCTCAGTGTGGGCAAGAAGCTGGGAGTGGACACAGCCAGGACAGCTGACCTGAACTGACCACAGGGATCTTCCATGCTGTATAACAGCATGCTCATCAATAAAAACTGAGGAGAGAGGAGTTTGGGAGGGGTGGACATTGCTTGGAGACTGGTTGGGTATTGGTCTACTTGAAGGAGGTGGTGTGTGATTGCCTTTGATGTGATGACTTATTTTATTTTTTTCCTTCACCTATTAAACTGTCTTAATCTCAACCCACAAGTTTTCTAGCTTTTGCTCTTTTTATTCTCTTCCCTGTCCTGCTGGGGGAGTGGGGTGTGTGTGTGAGTGATAGAGTGGCTGTGTGGTGCCTAGCTGCTGGATGGGGTCAACCCACCACATCGGGAAACTCTTGGTTTTTGTATGAGCTTTTACAATTCTATTCATCTTTAAGTCAGAGAAAATAAAGGGCTAGCTTCACAAAATTGAAGAAGAGAAACTGATTGTATCTTTTCTTCCTGTGCCTACATTGTAGTAGCTATAGCTGTTATTGGGAGCTAGGAGATGAGATGTGACTCAACATGAACAGAGACTTGAAGTGGAAATGCTCCACCTTTTCTTTAAAATAAATACACAGAAGATATCATAAGTATTATAATGTTTAGAACTATGGGCTTGGGTTTTTTTGCCTCCCAAACTAATTAACTAAAAAGAGATAATTGTTTAAACAAGGAAAATACTAAATGCATGTGAAACCCTACCCACTGTTTCTTTGCAGAGTAGGTTTTTTCATCTAGGGTGGTTTCCAATCCAGAAACTTTCAGTGGCTTTTAGAATTGCCAGCTTTCTCCTACTGGACCATGTACAGGTCTTCTCAGGGAAGATGCAATCCCTTTGTCTCTCCTGCATTTCTCTGACTTAAAGATGAAT
>VYZW01017795.1:2734-46234 GCA_013401315.1 Balaeniceps rex
CTTTAGGCAGAATATAATGAATTAATATACAATCCACTTCTATCTAGGCAGGTAGACAACATCAAAAGCATAAATAAGGTCATATATCAGTATGAATTAGCTTATTCACATTCAGATAAATTGGCAGTGGTCAGATTCAAGACACGCACACATACGCACACATGCACACACACACACACAAAGAAAAATAATACTGATGTGTGTTGATTTTGCTGCTGTCCCTGTAAGGCAGACAGCATTTAATGAATACAATAAATCAAGAGCAAGACTGCATTTTAAAGCAAATATTTATTTGATCATTTCAATAAATAGCTGTGGTCCATTCAAATGTGGATGTATGAATATATTGAGAAACTTCTGAATAATGCAAATGAGGCTTAAAACTTTGAAAATTTTATCATTTCCATAGCAGCTGCACATGAGAGTCAGCCCTCATTATTTGCATTTGCACCAACAAGGCAGATGGGCAATTATTCTCAGGCAGTTACTTCTGTATTGAAAATGTGATTAAAAAATGAGTTTCTTTAGGACCCTAAATGTGGGGAAGTTCAGGGCTAGCATCTTCTGCCTCAGTTTAAATGTTGAGAAGAAAAAGCTTTCTCTCCCTGGAGTCTGACCCAAAACATTTTGGGGGAAATTTTTTCATTTGTGTCAGTCAGCTTTGTATTTGTTCCTTTATGAGATATTAGAACACCTTAATACCTTGAAGTGCTTGGCACAAATTCTTGGTACTGCCAGGCTTTCATTGGCAATCCTGTGAGTTCTTACTGATGACTGTGAGAAGGTGAGCTGGATACCTGGGGGGCCATTCCTTTGGGGCTTTTGGCACCTTGCAGAAATCAAGACATTGTTTTCCTGCCATCTATCTGCTTACCAGTCTTCAAATTACTGTTAACTTGAATAGGGATGAAAACGTATGTCCTGCTGAATAGTTGATCACATAGTTTTCAGTGCTGTTGTGGTGAAGAAAAGAAAGATGCACTGATTTGGCTTTAAAATACTATGCGCTACAGAATTCAGAAGATAAAAGTGTTTAGTGTTTAATGTTTTGTTTGTTTGCTTGCTTGGTTTTCTCCTCATCTTTCCTGGTAAGTCATAGCATTTGTCATAACTGTTTATGGCAGCGTACTGCCTTAAGGTGAACTGCTGAGAAGCCCAATATTTGAAACTGCCCTACCCCAGGAGACATCGCACACCATGGAATCATTCCTTTCAGATGTTTTACCATGTTTTCATGTTGCACTAGTGAAGTGACGGGCTCTGCTCTAGACAGATAAAGGAGGAGCTCCCATTTACAGCTTCATTTGTTACCTTTTCTAACAACCTATTTCAGCTGGCATAGGTAGGGAAGGGGGGTAGAAGTAAGCCTACCTAAGCCTACCTAAGAGCATTCTTGAGCCAGCAAAGGAGCTGCTGCTTTAGGGGGTATGTAATGACTAGTCTGACTAGACGTCATAGTCTAACTTTGCTATAGTAATCATTTGCTAAAGGTTTGGTGTTTCAAGCAATTCTGAATGTGTTTCTTTAAAAACAAGGCAAGACCTTTGTTCATCTCAAACTCCGTAGCTACAATGAAATGTACTTCAGGGCACAATAATGTTAAAGCTTCATCAATGTTATCTGACAAGCACTATCATTATGGGAACAAAGTGCCCTATGTTTCAGAGTAATGTTTTATATGGACAGTGGTTGAGTCCTATCTCATTTCTCCAGTCCTCTGACAGTGGCTATGATAAATGGATTGTAGCCATCTTAAATTCATCATTATTATAGTGTCCTAATGCAAATAAAACCTTGTAAGGACCTTGAGTCTCTGTATAGGTGCCCTTCTACTGTTTTTTTCCTGGCAGTGCCAATGTATTGAAAACACTGAGAAAAACATCCTCAGAACTTGGTTTCTGGATGTCATCCTTTCTTGATACAAAATAAAACTGATTGAATGTGAATGATGCTGTGTTGTAACTACACATCACTAGTACTACCATTTTACAGAAGGACTTGAACTACATCTCGAGCAAAGTTGTACCAGGCTAGAATCACACAACACAGAAAGTGGTACTTATAAACATGGTGTATTACATTTTCTGTTTCACAAAAAAGCGTTCTAACTTGGTGTGAGTCTGTTTCACAAAAAAGCGTTCTAACTTGTTGTGAGTTCAAGAGAATCTTGGGCTCAGTTTTTGGAGGGAATAACAAAAATCATATCCTCTACTAGGCTGACTTTTTGCCATAACATGTCAGTTGTTTGAAGCTGCTCACAAGCTGTAGCCTGAGAATAAGTCCTGAGGATATGAATTAATAAGCAGATGGTATAAGTAACTCTCAGAAAACTGAGGGATACATTCCAATGTCCCCATTTAATCTACTTGATTTTGTCATCAACTTCATAAAGAGCAAGACTTAGTTCTGGCTGTCATTATTCCAGGAAAAGTTTACCTAAAGCATTAAGATTATATCTTGGGTAATGTTTTTTGCTACTTTTAGAAACAATTTATTTTTCTTTTTTAACAGCAGACCCCGTCAACATTGAACAAGACAGGACTTGACTTTGTTTAATGTAAGGTTGATTTTGACTATTGCCAATTTGCTATGGCTACGTCAAGACTGTCGAACTTTGCAAAGATAAATGTGTAGGTTTGGCAGATAGCACTGCTGCAGGCTCACAGGCAGAGCACATCAGTACTTAACGCTCCATCATCTGCACACATCTTCCTTTAGTGATTCCGCACTGCTTATGAAGCATTCCCAATTGTATCTGCAGCAAGTCATGCAGTTTCTGAAGACTATGTACAGAACAAAGGATGTAAAAAATGCAAACAAATCCTTTTTAGAGGCAACACCTCTCTGCCACCCATACAGCCTTATACAACGGTATTAGCTAGCAACTAATTTTGACTGCTCCACTGTTTCGACCAGCTAGATTTAATCATAGTAATGTACCTAGATACACACATCCCATTTTTCTACTTTTTATGTTACTGCACTGAGAAAGGTCCTTCATACCTGGATTCTTTTGCAGAGTGCCAGGTGTTAGGAACTGCTTGCATTTCAGTCTTTGATAGAAAAATCATCAAAAACATAATTTCTTTTATTTGGTAGTTGTAGCCATTGGATTACAGATTTTTCCATGTTTTTAAGTATCTAGTATTTGCATATGATCATTTGAATACTTTACAGACCGTAGAGGATTGGTGAGAACAGCAGCAGTATGAAATTGTTAAATTAAAAGTTGATGCATATTTGTGTATATCACTGAATTATTCAAGGAAAAAAGTACATAAAAGTGTCAGAAAAACACCTGAAATGATTAATTAATTCAATTAAAGGGAATACAGAGAAGGAGTTGAGACATTACTGCAGCTGTGATTAATATCTGACTATATCTATTTACTATTATTTGTAGCGCCCTGCTCCTCTTCACAATCTACTGTTATTTTGAAATGATCTCTAAAACAAAATGTATCTGTCTTGTCTCCAAAAGTACAGAAATGATATTTCTGTGCGTCAGAGTCCTGAACCTGTAACTCCGCAACATGTACGAAGTCACAGTTCCATCTGCAAGGGCCTTTTCCCCACCTTCAGCAAACAGATATTAAGAAGGATTTCTGTTTGCAGCATCTTCATCCTTATAGCAATCATAGTGAGAACCTGCTTCCTGTTGGCAGGGTTTTTTTAGCTAAATAGCAAGTATTTTAGATCATTTCAGGCCAAATTGCTTAACTGATAACAGCATTTATGCTATCAGTGTTACACATAATATACATTCAACAGATATATATACATACACATATATTAGCTGTACGTTCTGCGTAGTTATAATATTTTCTGTCTCTGGGAAACCTGTTCTATTATGCTGTGCTGTGTTTGAAAAACAATTATTTCCAACATCACAGCCCAAAGTGTAAGACAGTCTTCCTTCCATTGTGCAGGCGGATATTGCTTCCAGTAAGTGTCGCGAATAGGATTTGTGAATCCTGCTAATTATGTTAATTTGTCGTGAATGGTGACTTTACACAATTTGATTTAGTAGCAGTTTAGAATTTACTAGTGACAAATCGCAGGATTTGATTTTGATATTTTAATAGCACTCAATCATCAGTTGATCAACAAAGCGATTAGACAAAATTAATCAAAACAGCGACTTAAAGATTTGAAGATGGCAAGGTTCACTCTATTACTACATGGAAGAGGCACACAAAGGAATAATAAATCACATTCGACTTAGAAGGATTTGCAGAGAGATTGTGGATGTAGGGAACAAGGGGAACCCTCCCGTTGAGTCACGAGATTCAGAATAGACCCCCTTGCTTTCTAAACTCCTTCTCAGAGAGGAGCCTAGGTGCGGCTGGATCCAATCTTAGTCTCAGACTTGGTCAACGGTTTATGGGAATAAGGATTTTATATATATATATATATAGCGGCAGTATAAGACTCACTTTGCAATTAGATCATACATGTACAGACTACTTAAATTGATTTAGGCATGCATACACACAGACATGAATATATATAGAGATAGATTTATATACATATATATAAAGAAAAAAAAAAAAAAGAAAGAAAGAGGTATACCTGTTAAAAATTCCCCTCGAGTTCAGTGAAATATTCACGTCAAATGTCTTGGCATTTCTCAACGGGCGAGGGTTGAGCCTCAAGGAGTGAAAGGTTTCAGCCCAGGCTCCACTGTCGGTCTTCGGCAGTGGACCTCCGATTTTAGCAAACTTTAAGTTTGCTAGCTCTGAGAGGCGTCCCACTCAGAGGGAGATGCTGGCCACAGCCCGCTGCAGTCCAGGAGAGCTCAAAGGGCCTCACTTGGGACTGCTGTTTTATAGGATTGTGAGATGATTGGTTTTAGTCATAAATTTCCATCCGAGCCAAAATCTGGGTCGGTAATTAGCAGAATTCTAATAACGATGGTACTGCTCCACTCGGTTACAAACCAGGTGAGGTTTGCTTCAATTGCTCCCACTTCCTGCCTCAGCCATATGGGAGTTTCTGATAAGGACAGTGCCACTCTCCTCCTCAACCATGTAGGAGTTTTTGGTACAATTAAGGGGCGCTTAACTGACCAACTCACTATATGAAGGTTGCGGTCTTGGCAGGAATCCCTGAGGTCATAAAGCAGTCGGAAAGTTGGGGGGGGGATGCACCACCACAGTAAGCAATAGCATCCAGCTTCTCTGGTTCATAAGGTTTTTCTACGTCTCTGCTGCAGGAAAGGTGAGGGTAATCACATCAAAGTTTAGGCAGTGGGTATCTCGACCTCATTTGAAATGCAGAGAAATGTAGAAATACATTGGAATATTTATCAGTGTATTTTTCCAGCTTCTTGATTTTAGAACTGGCTAGCTTCTAATGTATGCAAATTAATTCTTTGTTAAAAAGAAAATTTCAAATCCAATAACAATAACTTCAATGGAAATGAAAAAGTGGTTTGCCCCCTGGAACCTCTGGGGGAATTTGACCAAATTAATTTTCTTAAGCAACATCATAAATCCAGACAAAGAAAAACACATTTAGATAAATGAAAGTCTGTCAGAGGCCACAGTGCTAGTGGTGTTGAATTGGACAATTAATTATGTATTTTGTGCACATCATAAATAGTCAGCAGCTTAAAGGATGATGACTCAATAATATAGCAAGAAAGAAATCAGACGGAGTGAATCTTTTATCAATGCTTTTCCCCTGTGACCCATGTTTCACCCAATGCTGTTGTAATGATGTGACGAAAGGATCAGAGTGCTGAGATATCCAAACCTACTGCCCGTTCTGACAGCTGTAGCTTTCTACCATCAGGAAAATTAAATAAGCCGATATGGTCAAATAGAGAAATGCAAGGGTAGCTCTTTAAGCTTATTAAGTCTCATTATGCACAAAACTTCATGCACAAGCTAGCTGTCCCATAATATCAATATGACAAAGCAATGTGTCTGTGGGAATGCTTTGATCTCCTGATATCAAAGAAAGAAAATTCATACCGCTCTTGTCCACAGTATTTATGTATGCAAGGCTGAGAACTCACTCGGTAAACAGAGCCTTACCCACGTATGTGTCTGCCAGAAAGGGTCTGACACAGCTACAGGGCTGACTACACCTTCCTCTTTTTTCTCAGTATCTCTGCGTGGATGATGCTTTCCTTTTTCCTTTACCCAGTCTAAGACTTCATTTAGTTTTTATTCTCCTTGAGGATGTCTGTTGTGTCCTTTGAATACAGCCTGCATAGATCTAACTGAGCTAGCCTTAAACAAGACAGCTCAAGTACTGACTATCCTGTAATTACAAACGTGCAGTGCTCGGTGCAGGCTGCTCGGTCTGCCTCTGAGGAGCTGGGTGAATGTGCAAGTGTCCCAGCTGCACCGAGCTTTGCACTGCAGTGGCTAATTTAAAATTAGCCTGGGTACAAGGTCTTTAGTTGCACTTTTGGTTGTGGAATAGACATATCTTAAGAGCTGCAGTTCTGTTAGCTACTAACTGCACTTGTGACTGAGCCAGTGCATCTTCAGGTCCTCCCTTTAAGAGCCTTAGCCATGGGTTTACACATTTTGGAGGACAGCCTCCCTCCTTAAACTAAAGTTTTGTTCATTTTAACAGTAGGAACAAAGTGTATGGTTGAAAAGTCTTAAGACTAATGTAAATAAAGTTTGCTGTTCCTGGATGGCAAGTCAAGCAAGCCTGAGTTCATTAACAACCTCTGTAGATGCATATTTTGCAGTCTGGCTCTCCCTAAAAAATGACTCCTGAAAATGTGATCATATTTTAATTACCCTTCTTATGTTGCATTCTTGGACATTTTTTTTTTTCTGGACAAAATTTGGTCTGTTGTTTCTTCAGGAAATAAAACATTCAGAGCTAAAGTTTGAGCATTGTTCTTAATGGGAACAAGACTTGTTAAGTTTCAGCTATCTTTTGCTTTGTGCTTGGTTTTACCTCATAATGCTGCAAACCAAAAATGCACAGGGCAGACACCCCAATAATTGCATCCTTCAGTACTTTGACAAATGATTATATGAAGTTCCCACCCTCCAGCATGAGTTCAGCTGAAAAAGAGAATAGCAAAACTGAAAATGAATGTTGACATCAAGTTTGAAGAAAAGAAGAAGGTAATAACACGGCTAAATTGCCCTTGCCCTGTGGAGCGTTGCAATATCGTGAAGACTAACTACCAAAAGGCAGCAAGGGGAGTTAAATTTCAGCTCATATGTTAAAACTTGTATTTAACAGCAATTTTTTTTTGACCCCTTAAGAGATTCTGTGTTTAAAAATGTTTCTGATTTTGCTGTGGTTTTGGTCTTTCCTTGTTTTGTTGCCTAAAAGCTGTAGAGCCATACTACCTTTTGCACTTGCCGTAGTCATAGGTGTGATAACTAAATGTAGTGAAACTGCTGTCTTTAGATGTTTGGTGGAACATCTGAGGTGATCTTATGATCTGGTGGCAGCTGTGGAGTCATTGGTGAGGGGCAGATCTCTTGCCACAGGGAAGAGCCATCTGAGATTATTCACTTCAGCCCCAGGGAAAGTCACCCACCTGCAGTCAGAACTCTTTGTCTCCTTCTTTGTGTCCATCTCTCTCTTTTGGCTGCCTCCCCTATAATAAAAATGCCAACACACTTCTTTTGGTTTTCTCTTGCCGAATAGTTACAGGGTAGCAGGTAATTATGGGACTCTCTACTTAAAATAGTAGCTGGGCTGGGGCCAACTCAGCAGCTGATTAGCAATAGAGTGCAGCTCAGCACAGATCAGAAAAATATGTATTATTAGGACTGTGTACAGCTTCATTAAATGTTCCTCAGTATAAACCAGGGACAGGTTTGTTTTCACAAGCTGGGCTAGTATTCCACCTCCAAATTTGTGTGGTTGTTGCAGCAGCTGGGTGACTGAGGAGCAGGAACACACTATGGCTGTCCTTGAGATGCTCTCCAGGGGCCTGACTGTATTACATCACGGTGTCTTTCATGGCACCACATGCCCAGGTTTCCTTCCTGAGTCATCATCACTCACGGTCCAGGATGGAGCCAGGAAGCAGCCAGAGCCAGACCTGTGAGGGGAAAGCACTCTCATTCCCCTAGCTCAAACGCAGCTAATATTATCCATGAAACTCGCAACCTGGCAGAGGGGGTGAGTCACAGATGGCTTTCCTTCTGGCAGAAACCATCTTGTTACATTAGCCTGGCATCGGTAGCATGTCAGATGCAGGTACTGCTCTGCGTAATGTTTGTGTTGGGTTTCTCCAAGGGTTGTGATGGTTACTTAAGGGAGCTGTCACAGGGCAGCTCAAGACAGGGCTGAGCAAAGGCTGTTAACCAGAATAGGTGAAAGTCTGTTTTGATGGTATTGTAGTGGGTATAAGGGCAAGTGGGAAAATGAGGGATGGCAGAGAGCAATGACAGCTGCATCAGACTTTCACTATGTGAAAGATTAGACTCAGTGAATTTTTTGAGATTACAGGATGTTTTGGGGAGCTACGGATGATGACAACTTATCTTCTTGGAACTCCTTCCTACCACCCAGCAGCCCTGCTCTCACCTCAGGGAATGGCTTATGTCCAGTATTCCCCCACAAGAAGCACCCCTTCTTTCAATCCTCCTTTACTGTCTTTCCAGAGGGCGTTAGTTACCTGTTTTATCAAGCCAGCACAAAAGGAGGGTTGTTGCTATGGATAACAGACCAAGGCTTTTTAGAAAAGGTAAGTTCATCAGCCAGAGAGATCCCACTGACCGATGAGATGTGGCCAGAGTAGGCTGTTTGCCAGCAGGTTGTGAAGGAAGACATTGCCAAACTATACTGTGAACTCTGCTTGTAATTTGAAACTGTTGTTTGCAGAAGATTGCCATGGTTAGTGCATAACACAACTTGGAGATAAATGATGCTAGATTTTTCTGGGAGATAGGGATAAGGTAAATACTTGAGTACCTTCTGGGTTATTACGAGACCTATAAGATTTCATGTGGGACCTGTTCTTGAAGATTTTGAAAGCTTATGCCTGGTGCAGCTTTGGCCATGTTGCCTAGATCTCTGCTAGTAAATGGAGAACATCAGGGCATTTGCCTGAGCAGTGCCCTGTGGTTGCCCATTTTGTTTAATTGTTGACACTAACCTGGCATTAATTCTGCAGTTTCTCAGACAATCCCCAAAAGTAGGTCTAAGGATAGTACAGACCCATTATTTTCCCAGCGGATAATGCAGACACCATATTTTGGGAGGAAGAGAGGTTAGCCACGTGGACACCATCTGTTTGATGTACAGAGATGGACGGTGGAGTAGTGACAGTGGCAGTCATTGTGACAAGCAGTAGGGAAAGGACTAAACCAGTTCCCTTCCCTTCCAGGCAGAAAAGAGGTTTTATTATTATTATATTTAACCTATAATTTATGGATCATCTTTGCTCTTACCTGTCTTCAATTCAAAGCTAATAACACAGTAAAGTTTGCTAAATTCCTCATTCATTGCACAATGCACATTAGTTTTGTTCTAAATTCTGCTGCCAGACACATCCTCAATGCAAATTCAATTTTATAAGACTTAAATGCCTGTTGCTCATGCACCTGTTAAGACCTTTATTTTTAAAGACCCTAAGTTGGCTGGCTTTGAAACAATAATCATAAACAGTCATCAGTGGGTTTTTTTGCCACAATCATTCTGTGCTTGCAGGGCACAGAAATAGAAATAGGAATTTAAAGAAATAGATGTGCTTCAAACCTAGGCTTAAGCCACTGGTGCTGTGGGAAGGTTCACTGAAGTGAGCTTTCCAAGGAGTTTTCTCATGATGCCAAGGGATAGTTTTTCTTGATGTAAGCATGAGGTGGGGTTAACCACTTGTTTGTGCTCACTTGTGCTAAAGAAATTGCCTTCCTTTGTCTGATTATTTGCCCTCAAATTCCTAATTATGTGAAAATGACTGCTTGGAGCTTGGCCATGTATTGACTCATCAGCATTCACTACCACTGCTGAGAAAGGCTGTTGATAAAATCGGGTAATCAAAAAAGAAGTAACGTGCTTCCTAATTCCAGTGCAAACTCTTTCCTAAATAGACACTGACCAAAACCTGACATTAAAAAACCCCCACCCTATTGTCTACTGCCAAAAAGTCATTTATGCTTCCCAGAAAGTCATTCTTGTGTTTGTATTACCCAGCTGAAGATTGGCAAAGTAATCTGTATCACACTCTACCGGGCCACTGGCCTGCTTAGATGATTGTCTTGGTTTGCCTACTTAAGTCCAAGATATAGCTATAGAGCAGGTGTCATATTGGCATTTTCTGGTTACCTGTTTCAAAGGGGTTTCTTTCCTGAGGCCTAAGGGGTTTAACAATTCGTTACAGATTCACAGTGCGGAAAGAAACCTTAAGTCAACTGAATAGAAATCTCAAACCAGCTTTTTTTCAGTGTAAGTGATATAAGGCAGCTAACGTACTTGCCAGATGTAGTATTTATGATCATATTTTTTCCCTTTTAAATTTAAAGTTGATTGAAAAAAAGAAAGATTTCTAAGGGTTATTTTTTTCCATACTACAGATTTTTAAAAGGGCAACATTTTTTTTCACAGAGGTTCCATTTCCTTTAAAAAGTCTCCTTTTTTATCTTCTCAACATCATCATCACCATCATCATCATCATTATCAATAGCATCTCCATGTACAAAAACCCAATCATATCCAAGTCAGTACCATTGTCAATCGATATCAATCCATGGTCAATGCCCTTTCACTCAATTTCAGAAAATGTCATTTTCACTTTTCTTACTTGAAGTCTCAGAATGTCTTTACCTGAAGAAAGAAGAGAAAGAAGAAAAGAAGAAAAAAAGAAAGAGAAGAGAAGAGAAGAGAAGAGAAGAGAAGAGAAGAGAAGAGAAGAGAAGAGAAGAGAAGAGAAGAGAAGAGAAGAGAAGAGAAGAGAAGAGAAGAGAAGAGAAGAGAAGAGAAGAGAAGAGAAGAGAAGAGAAGAGAAGAGAAGAGAAGAGAAGAGAAGAGAAGAGAAGAGAAGAGAAGAGAAGAGAAGAGAAGAGAAGAGAAGAGAAGAGAAGAGAAGAGAAGAGAAGAGAAGAGAAGAGAAGAGAAGAGAAGAGAAGAGAAGAGAAGAGAAGAGAAGAGAAGAGAAGAGAAGAGAAGAGAAGAGAAGAGAAGAGAAGAGAAGAGAAGAGAAGAGAAGAGAAGAGAAGAGAAGAGAAGAGAAGAGAAGAGAAGAGAAGAGAAGAGAAGAGAAGAGAAGAGAAGAGAAGAGAAGAGAAGAGAAGAGAAGAGAAGAGAAGAGAAGAGAAGAGAAGAGAAGAGAAGAGAAGAGAAGAGAAGAGAAGAGAAGAGAAGAGAAGAGAAGAGAAGAGAAGAGAAGAGAAGAGAAGAGAAGAGAAGAGAAGAGAAGAGAAGAGAAGAGAAGAGAAGAGAAGAGAAGAGAAGAGAAGAGAAGAGAAGAGAAGAGAAGAGAAGAGAAGAGAAGAGAAGAGAAGAGAAGAGAAGAGAAGAGAAGAGAAGAGAAGAGAAGAGAAGAGAAGAGAAGAGAAGAGAAGAGAAGAGAAGAGAAGAGAAGAGAAGAGAAGAGAAGAGAAGAGAAGAGAAGAGAAGAGAAGAGAAGAGAAGAGAAGAGAAGAGAAGAGAAGAGAAGAGAAGAGAAGAGAAGAGAAGAGAAGAGAAGAGAAGAGAAGAAAAGAGACAATAAAAGACAATAAAAGACAAAAGAAAAGAGAAGGAAAGAGAAGGAAAAGAGAAGGAAAGGAGAAGGAAAGGGAAAGGGAAAGGGAAGGGAAGGGAAGGGATCTTTCTCTGTTTTCCATTTTATCTAATGATGAGCACAAAAAAGTCAGGAGGCAGGGAAAAATAACATACTCTAATGCTTAATATCCTCATTTTCAGAAATCAAAATGAAACAAATGTTTTCAGTTTCAGAATTCTGTAATAATGGAACAATCAGTGGCATTCATGAAAATAATCTGCTTTTGCTGAAATTCATTTCTAACTGGAAAAATAAAAAAATACATTGTGGTGGCTAACACATGGCCTCACCACCCTTCTCCCCCTCCAAGTCTTTGGTAAATCATGTTTCCAACACAAAAGCTACAGTTTTATTTCTGTTTGCTATTCTGCTACTGTTACTATAAAGCAACAGTGATACTCTGGAGTGCTAAATACATAAACAAAAGGAAATAATTTGGAGAAAGTCAGAATTAGCATCTATCTTAATAGTGCAATAAAATGCTCAGATCTGATACTGAAGTACCATTCTGAAGAGCATATTTATATTCAGAGGCCTTAAATGACCATATTAATGACCCTACACTAGATAAAAGTCTACTGTGAATTGCACTCTTTTCTAGGGAAACTTTTTCTCCATAGGTACTTCTGAAACAGAAAAGAATTACATTCTGCCAAAGCTATTCTCCTTTTTAACAAATCTACTAATATCCCCTTTGTCTTGCCTCTTGTCTCACAGGCGGTCATAAAATATTTTGTCAGTGATTCATGAGAAATACATATTATAAGTCATCTCATTTCCGATTGTTAATTTTCTTGTCTGTGTGTGGAAGTGGGAACACATTATCCCATGCACTGAAATCAGAAGCAGCTTCCTGCCATTTAGTATGTCCATTACAAAGTGTCATAGTGAAAGCAATAATGGATGGATATTGAAAAGTGCAGAAGTTTGATATGGTTAATTACAGAAGATGAGGTGATAATTCACAGTTCATCCATGCCACCCAGAGAAAGTAGACGGGCTGGAGGAAGCCTCTTCAAATTGTTGTATGAAGCCAGTTCTTTCTAACAGATCAGCCCAAGTTTGGTACCTGGATCCAGGTTTTGCAACCTTCCTGTGAGTTCATCTTCCTTCTCCACTCTCCAAACAGACGTCCCTGTCTACACAAATATCCCATTCATGGTGACAGGACCAACAGCTGGAAAAATTAGTGTCAGTATGTCCCTGCTGTTATGTTGAACAGGAGGAGCAAGTCAAGCTGGGGCTTAGGATTTTCCAGAGAAAGGGTGGTGCAACCTGAAGGCTGTTTTTTGCTGTTGTATGGAGTTGAAGGCTGGAGGTTTTTTTCTGGAAAAAGCTATCCCATCCCCATTCCCTGTAATGGCCTCCACATCTTCCTTCTCTCGGCAGTACCAGCAGCCTGAGCTTCCAGGTTGAGCTGCACATGCGGATGCTGATTTTGAGCTGAATTTGTGGCTGGAAAACCTGTTCTGAATTCTTCCTGAGCAAGATGGTGTTGGTTTAGCCAACAGACCTTCTTTGACTGTGCTGAGTGCTCTTATCTGACAACAGATAGGATCATAGAAATGGGGAAGTACTATATTATAAAACCTGGCAGAAAAGTTTGCTGGTCTTCACATAGGAAGCGTAGTAGAGAGGAGAACTGAAACTAGACTTCTTACGTCTAAAACCATTGCCCCTCCACCCCACTTTAGTGCACTGTCTCACTAATCTTCTGGGCTGTACTGTGTCAGTTCCTACTTTGTGTGTAGGCCTGCCATTAGATAAAAATAGGAAAAAATGACAAGCTTATCAAAGTTTCTGGTAACTTACTGTCAGGTATCTCATACCGTTTTCCTTATTAGTGTTGTTCAAGTCTATCCAACTCTTGGAAACACACCTAAGAATAAACTATTGTTTTCTCCTTCCTTTTGAATCTAGGATTAGTTGCTACACGTCTATGTTCACCTTTTTCCTTAATCCAGTAGTTTCCTTCTATAAAAATATGCAAACTTTCCCCTGATATATCCATCACCATGTCACTCAAGGCTTCATATTCCACAAGTCTCTTGATCTTCCTCAGTCCTGTTCAGCTAAAACACTTTTGGCTCTAATTGTTCCCTCTATTCTTGTAATTAGATCCTTCAATAAACCGGGGCTCCTCCTTGAACTCATGTTAAGTCGTTGAAAAAGCATGAGGCAGGAGAAATCCGTAGACTTGAAATCCATAGACTTGAAACGTGCCAACCACTGGGATAACCCATCTTCTTCAGAAATTACTTTACTGGCTCTCTGACATGAAAGGGCTCTGTTCACCCTGGCAGGTCTCTCAATGTCCCTGGTGATCCTGAGGCCAGTGTGAACAGCACCGCAATAGATGTGCATAGGCTCAGGCTCCCTCATCGACCAGTATGTTCAGGTACAGCATGGAAAATGAATGCAAACAAATATTAACTTAGTGGACGAGATGTGCCAGAAATGAAGGAAGGTCAGAGTGGGGTTTGACCTATTTAATTTATGTAATGTAATAGACTTTTACAGGGGCTTCTTTAGCTTTACTCCTATCTTTGTAATTCCCTTAGCATGAGTGTTAAGAAGGCTTACCCTCACATAATCAAATTTCGAGTTGACATGCAGGGGTTTGCCTCACACACTAGCAAGTGATTGACTCTAGATAAAGTCTAGGGGGAGAGTATTTCGGTCCCTAATTCAGTTTAAAGTGCACATTTCGTAAGTTACCTCATCTTTGATTCCCAGAATAATTTCTTGCTTATCTATATTGACTTCTAAGTTTATCCACCTCTTATGGGAGGTAATTACCTGCTCAGTCCTCACAACATATATGTTCTTTCACCTTTTGCTGTCTTTTGACCTGCTTTCATTTTCTGTCTGCTTCCAGAAGTTCAGACACCAAGCTCAAGACATTTTTTTGAAATGTATATGACCTTGGTTTTCCTATGAAGCTAAGGTCCCTTCTCCATACCAGAATATGGTTCCTTAGCAATCTATTAACCCCTTCTGGAAACTGTAGTCCATTAAACTTTCCTGTAAGCTTCAGTTGAATATTCATTGTACCCTTGAATAAGAAAGTGTGTGAGGGATTGGTCTTCCCCTTGGAAACATCCTTTATTTAGGCTTTTTTGTTCTTTCAGTGCACTGTTTTACTGCAGAAAGTTGTCCCTAATTTAGAAGTGAATATTATAGAGCAAATCCTGTTATCCCGGGACATGTGAAAAGCAGCTCTCAACCAAAAACTAAGCTTACCTTCCTCCACAAGTTTGCTCACTGGAACAAATGAGTACATTTACATAAATAATAAATACAGATATTTATAAATAACAAACATATAGACTAAATCCATAAAATAAATATACATAATAATATAAAAATAAGTATTTTACATTAAAAACATTGCTATCTGATGCCTACCCACTCTTCTCCTATCACCAGGTCAGGTAGTACAGTGGCTTGTGTTCACGTTGCTGACAGCTACTCCTTCTCAGTGAACTGCAGCTGCGTTCCTCCTGCAGGATGCCTGGCCCAAGCTTTTCTGGGACTTATGCAAGGCCCTTGTATGCTAAAATACTTTGTTTGTGACTTTTCAATGTAAGACAACTGAAATAATGTGAAGGCTGTATCAGACTCTTGCAGAGCAATTCTTTTTCTTAATAGCCTGGTAGGGAGAGGCATTGCATGCCTAGCGACATGGCATGAGGCCATGTGCGGGGTTGTTGCTGGCATCAGACGAGTATCTAGAATTTTGTTTTCTTTAGCTTTCCCATTAAAAACTGTGCTGCTCTTTCAGCCTCATAACTATTCCCAGAAAACATTCCCAAATTTCATTTTAGAGGGGTCTGTTTGTTTGGCATTAAAAGAGAAACTAGGAGTGAACCTATACACTGTGTGGAAGGCCAAGGGGACAGGATGCAGCAGTGAACCAAGGAGCTAAGTTTTTGACAGTGCAGATGCACAGTGAAGCTGAGCTGAGCTTTATTCAAGCTCAGGAGACGGTTGCAGTGAACCTGCCCTGTTCATGTCTCTGACCCGAACCCAAATGCAGTTGCTAAGCATTGCTGTTATTTGGGGCTGGATTAATCATATTACATAAGAAATTTGTGACAGAATTGTAACTTAGTCATCATAAAGAATTAGTACATAAAATGAGATTAAGGAAATCTACATGAGACTGTTTTTCTTAATTCTATTGAGAGAAGTGAATAAAAAGAGGCAAATCCCTGATTTAGGTGCTGTGAATAAATCCTTGATTTATGGTACAGTGAAAGGATGCAGCGAAAGAAAGTTCAACGTTTTCACTGACCAATTAATAAAGCAACATGGATTTCTTACTTGGTTTACTTTCCTCCTAAGGTACTACCAAGAAAGATAAAATTCCTATTTTAACTCAGTGATATATAAAAGGCTGTGGAAATATTAATGAGTTCTGAGTCACAAAGAGCTGACATTTGCTTTTATGCGATGTTCTCTCACAGTCCATGGTGATGAAGAATACAGTCTTCATTGAGGCATGTTAATTACAGAGGGTGAGTTTCCTTATACCCATTAACGAATAACAGCTTCCTGGAGTTTATGCAACCTCAGTAGTGAAGCATTTAAATATTGGCTGCCTTGGACTAAAATCTATTGTAAGCTTTGCATCTCAATTAAAAGGGCCTGCCTGATTTTTAGCTTTTAGAACTTAACTGGAGTTAGGCAAGCACATCCAAAGACGAGTACTGAATAATGTTTAGTTTATTTAGCACAGAGCTTCACAGTAATATAGAAGTCCACCTTTGCAAACTCTGGGCAGATGCTTTCTCTGTAGTCTTGTCCCACATCAAAGACAGGAAAAACAATGGATTTCTTCTGCAGGGGTCCTCCTGCTCACACCTAGTAAGGGGCATAGGTACCGTGTAGGCAGACCGGGACAAGGCTTGGCTGGGTTCCTTTTGAACTCCCCAAGCCCTGGGATGGCTGCAGAGTGCCTGCATGCCACCCTGTCGCACTGCATTTATGGAGGGTCCCAGGGCATGAAGTGTCTGCTGTGTGTGATGCTTCCATGGGCTGCAGAGCACTGAAGTGAGATCACATGTGACACACAGGCCACCTGGGTGTACAGTGGGATCTGAGCGGCGCTATGTGAATGGGATAAAGAGGAGAAGGTCTCCCTTCTCCCTCCTGTACATTGTTCAACACCGATGTGCTGCAGTTTTGTCCCTTAGCATTGTTCCTGTGTGCTGTTGGCACAGACCTACCTTAAGCAATAGGATATAATTCTGAAAGGTGGCTCCACAGCAGTCACAAACTGATTAAGGACTTATGGCACTGTGTAACACATTTACTGGAGAAACCGTTACCTGCTTCTCCAGATGATGATGGAGAAGGGATTCAGACAGTAGAAAGTACTGAGTTTTAGTCTCTGGATGGTCCTCCCTTGTCCAACAATAACTGTAAATTTAATGTCTTTAGGAACATTGGATTTCAATCTTTTCTGAAAGACATCTTCCTTAACCATGCTGTGTCCTATAACATCCTGCTTATACTGTGGGTGACCTTCAGAGGGGAAGTAATATCACTTAGCAATCATCAACACCAGTTTCTAATGCCCTGGAGGATTTTTGTCATCTTCAGTGCAATAACTATGGAAAACAAAACCCCAAAACGTGGCACTAAACTAATACTTTCTGGTTCTTAGAGATCAGACACTAGTACCGAGTGCTGTACCATTGCATGCAAAGGAAGATTCCAACAGGAGAATATGTTTTATACAGAAAGGATGATCAGAAGTTGGGAAACAAAGCAAAGAGACCCGTACTGAAAAGACCTTTCCAAGAGCACACAGCACCTCAGCGTTGGATCTTAAGAGAAGGAAAATCTCCCAAATCTCACCATGCCCACTGAGTATATAATTCCTTATGTTATTCAGTCTGTATGACCTATCACAAGCAGCTGTTACCTGGCCAGTTATGTTCTTTAATGTAGCACAAAAGTTTTTACAATATTCAAATGCATTTTCTGTAAAATATTAACCCCTGTGTATTTTAGCTGTTATTATGAGAAGAATTACAGTTGTATCTGTCATGCTGCGAGTTGAAATTACCAAGATACTGGGCAAAATTAGCATTACACACATGCAGCAAAAATCAAGGGAAAGAGAGAAAAAGAGCATGCATATGCACACTGATATATTTCAAGTTTTTTTCTTTTGCAGGAACTGCCTTCTGAGTAATCCTTTGTTGTAACCACAAGATTGCAGCAGTATGAAATAAAAGTACTTTTATCTCATTTATGTTTTTTTTATAGTGCTTATGAATTCTGTTATAAAAAAGATGGAAGGGTAAAGATTAAGATCTATATTAAAAAGCAAGAAGTCACCATTTAACCCTCTCTTCCAAGGTGTAACTTCTACCTCATTCCTTGGGCTTGAGTCTGCTTTTAATAATGGAAATCAGAAACATCACACAGGTCAGTGAAATTCTATCAGGGTAATAGCAAGGCAAGCCCTCAGCTCCCTAGTGAAGAGTCACCAATCCCTAGCTTACATTTTATAATTTGAGGATTAAATAGAACACACTTGTGTTTAAAATCAGTATGGAGAGAGCCCTGGATTATTAATTATTTACTACTTCTCTAGACTTACATAGCTAAAACTAATTTTAATCAGTTAGAGCTTAGTTAGCTTAGACTTCAAGAGCCTAAATTTTATCTGCAGTGTTCCCTTCATGTTCTCAGATTTATGCGTGTATTTATATTCACTTTAACTAAATCCAAATTGGCGAAAGTCTGAATGATATCAGCATGTTCATTTGAAACATAATTATCAGAAAGGACAAAACCTCAAGCCTCTAGGAAATGTCTTTGATACAGTCTATGTATTTTAATGGCAGTTAGGACATCTATCCTAAGAGCAACTGGGGCAGCTCTTGGGAAAGAGAGGTGTTTTGAAATACAAGTGGAGTTCTGCATATGAAGAGGAGCCCACTGTACTTTCTTCCTGGGGTGAGAGGAAACCAAAGGTAAGCTTTTAGCCCAGCTTTTAAATACAGATGCACAGTTGGTTTTGACCCATGACTGGTTGCAGTATAAATAAATACTGAAAATAATCTTATGAAGTGGGGAAGCTGGAGTGTTGTCTATGAACTTACTCAGGGTTTTATATTTATTATTTCTGACAACCATAATAAAAAGGTATTAATTTTTCAATTAATATTAGCATGAATATTGACTTATGCTATTATGTATATCAAGACACAAAGAAGAAAAGCTTTCTTGCTGCTTTACGTAATTGAATAATGCTACTTTAACATTTGCAGAACCTGTAGGGAAGTATAATGAATTCTGCAAACACTCAGATTTACATACTGGAAACAGAAACTACTGTTAGAAACAACTGGAAAGTTTTAAAATGCAGCTGCTGTATTTCATGCAAAGTAATGTTGGCTTTCTAAAAAAAAAAACCCTGCAAAACTGTAAAGTAATCTTTGCCACAGAGCAGACAATGCAATGCTGTATTTGAGCGTTAGGAAAGATTGAGATTTATACATGGAATGAATTTCTGAGTCATTTCTGAGTCTGACAAAATATGCAGTCAGCACAAAGCACAATTTTGGGAGCACCCAGGAATGGCTTAGCAAAGAAGAAATCATTGACAGCCAGAAGTCACCAAAAAATCCAGGGCACTGAAAGCAAGTGAAAACTAGGATAAATAACTTTGGTTCGAGTCACTACATGGTTGTGGCCTAAACAAAGCCTACCTTCACTGACTGGCCAGTCATAGCTGTGGTCTTTGCTGCAAAAGGGAGTGGTGCTGCCCCAGCTGCAGATGTGAAGGGTGAGTGTCCATCACCCAGTGTCACCCTGCAATTACCCTCCCTGAACAGAATCCAAATCTGCATTCCTTTCCGTAAGAAAAAAGAGAGGAGTACAGATTATCTCACTTCTAGACTATTTTACAAACTGCAACTTTTCTTTGAAAGCTAGTACTCTTGTTTTCTAGCTGTGAGTTTTGTTGCAGGCAAAAAGTAAGAGGAATTAAGGTCTACCAATATTTAGCTAACACCTGGCAAAATTAAATGTAGTAATGTCTTCTCACTGTAGTATGTTTAGAACTGCAAGAATAAATGCAGGTTAACATGCACCTTTTCTACTGCCAGATGTTGATGGCAGTATGCTGGATTGCATTCAAAACCAGAGCTAGGAATACATAGTCTGAGATAAAGATGCAACTGCAGCTCCATTTTCAAGTCAGAAAGTTAATACATTTTTTGAAATCGAGGTTTTGATTCCTCTGCTTGCCCTTACAAGCCTCTCCCTCACCACTTGCAGTCTCTCAGTACTTCTTGGGAATGGGTAGCTGCAACTAATTCTATGTTGGTGGAAAAAAGTCTTATTTTTATTTGAATGAAGATAACTGTAATTGAAAAAATTTGGCAGAGATACGGCTGGTGCTATATTGCTCCAATTACGAGTTGTTTGGCTTTCTGAAATACACCACCTCATTCATGAGATTCTCACCATTACTTTCTTAAATCCCTTTTCACAAATTCAAGTAGTCAAGATGATCTCAGGGCTGGGTTTGCTTTTTCTCCCTGCTCAGGTTCAGACAAATCTCTGCTACCGGATTCTATTCAAAGCTGCCACTGCTGATCTTGTCCTGCAATGTCTGCTTCGTGGAGCATTTGGCATCTCTGAGCAAAACAGGACCCCTGCAAGGAGCCCATCAGGTGATCTGCTTATCAGCTCTGATTTCCTTACCGAAGAGTTTGCTCAGGGCTACCACTTTCCTAGGCTATGTCTTCCCCAATCACTTACCCCTTCTGCACGCTCACAAGCATCACACAGTACTCCTAGGCTCAGGATATAGACTGTTACTACAGTAAAACACTGAGTGAAAAAATGCACTGTGCTGAAGAGTAATTTATGTAAATGAAGCCTTCCCACACTACCTTTTTCCTTCTCCTAGAGGGGGAGCGCAGGGCTTTTCTTCTTAAGCCTTCTGGCTTATTGCATTAATAATTCATAACCAATGTGCTTTATATAGGCCGTGGCTCACTCAAAGCAAACTTACAGAAAGCCATTTTTCCACCAGTGTTCATCAGAGTGTATTTTCTTAAGCGCATGCAGCTTTCCAAACCACAAATTCTTCATTTCTATGGTGAAAAACTTGTAGTTCCATGAACCGTTTTAAATTGATTATTGACATGTTCCTTCTCTACAGAGCTGAAGATGCACACAAGGCAAGGAAGGAGGGGTTTGTTGCAACAGATTCTGCAAAGTTAATAAAGGTCTGATCTGCATCAGTAGGAAGCCACAGCGCTGTGAGGCAGGGCTTGATTAAACATTTCACTATAACTTCATATAAGAAGTTAGCAATCCACCTTTAGTATTTCACTAATAGCAATGAATTGTCTTGGAAGACTGGGACCAATTTAACAAGTAATTCAGTTGTTTATGTCTGTAACAAAACAGGTATCTTTTTACATTTTCAAATAGTAAAAAGTTAACAAAATCTTTAGTTCCCATTACTAAGTAACAGCTTTATAATAATAAATGGCTAGAGTTATGTTGTAGAAAAAAACAGATGGATAGGCTGAAAGTAAATTTGAAGTTAATATTTCCAAGGCAACCTTGTGAAATGTGTTGAGTAGATGAATGATCTGATAGAAGCATATGGAGCAGGGCAAGGCTGATTAAATAACTTTATAAGGCATAAAGTAACATGAACAAATATTTCAGAAAACTGGAAATGCTTGGTACAAAAAGATGGTGTAACCTCATTCGATAATGTTGTAAAGAGGTGTTTCCAAAAGAAACTGTAAAGAAATGTGAAAACAAGACAGAACCCAGTAGAAGAAAGCGGATTTTCCTATCTTAGGACAGTAGTCACACTAAATAAATCTGGATTATAGAGTTAGCTGTGCTTAAATTTTTGGTCATTTACACATGCATTATTGATGTTAAGGAAAACCTTGGGAGGCATCTTTAAGGGCCAAACTGTATAATAGAGATGAGGAGTCCTGGGAACACCTTTTGCCTAGATTCCACTTATTTTTGTTGCAGAATGGCAAAATCACAGAAGAGAGAGCAGCTGAACCTTCACTTGCAACCTCCTCCACAGAGGCTCAGCAATGGGCAGCTCACGCAGAGGTGAGCCCAGAGCAAAGAAGTGTTGAAGGAAACAAGCAGCTTCCAAAGACCGGGAACAGCTAAAAATGACAAGGAGAGGAGAAGAGGGAGGAAAAAAAAAATCTTTGTTAGTAATTCATTGACAGAATATAACTCTTTTGTCAAGTTAACATTTGTATCAGGTAAACTCAACACTCAGAGACCTAGTCCTCAAGAAGTCCTCAAGAAACTGAAAACTGCTGATTATCTGAACAATTCATTTTTTAACAGTAGCCATGTGATAGCCAATGTCTGTTTGCTAACAAAGACATAGTCCTACTTTTAGCTGAAAAATGGAAATTAGCCAATTAATCTACTTAACCTGTACACTTTTCAAACCCTAGCCATCACACAGTTCTCAACTCTGAAAGCAAAATAAGCAGTACAGCTAAAGCACTGATACTAATGGTCTCATAAGCACTTAAAACAGCTATAATATGACTCCTACTTAAGCTCTGCATCCCCTGGGTTCTGTTTGTTGTTGGAAAGTCATGAGGCAGCAGAGGCTGTCTCTTATCCGCTTATAGCAGCAGTGCAGTTGTTTTTCTCATTAGGAAATACAAAACTAAACAGCAAACTACACTCCATCAGGTTTCTTTCAAAATGCTTTCTTTCAGTTATAACTTTCCTAGAGAAGTTTTATAATGCTTTGGCATTACCCAAATCCCACTTGAAAGCTGTAATAAAAGGAAAAAAATATTAAAACCATAATAAAAGAGTTAAGTTTTAAATCCCAGCCAACTCTGGTATGCTGCTGGAGAGAAGATAGATCAGAAAATAATTTTCAGCCACATTCTGACAGCAAGAAACTGTTTTTCAGAAAAATTAAAATACTATACCTTCTAATAAAGTTGCAGGAGATTATCTACAATCTACAGTAAGATAAATACTAGGGATTGTTCCTGGATGTTACTCTTATATTAAATTGAAGGCTGCAAGTGAAATAGTGAGAATTAATTCACACCCACATGAAACATGTCAAGAATGAAGACAAGTCTAGGTTACGTATTGGGTCAGGATCAGAAGCAATTTATTTTACAATGCTGTGTAGTCTGTGATTTTTGTAATTACAGGTAGATGTTCAGATTCTAGGTGTGTTATAATGATTTGGGGGTGAGGGGAAAAAATCACATTTTGTTAATTTAGTTACATAAAATAGTGCTATTTCAAACATAAAATTAAGCCTAACCCTTTTATGCAAAAGTTTATGAGAAACGTTAAGAAAGGAAACTAACGCTCTTGGGTCTAAAGCTCTTTTGATAACCCAGTTCTTTCCACTTCTTATAACTTTTCAGGCTAAAAATCTCGAGGGTTGCACAAAGTGACCCATTTTAGATACACAACTGGTAGGTGGAGTGACACTCCAATGCAGGGACAGACTGAGAGAGAAAATGGAGACCTGCTATATTTTACAATGAACTGTTGAAGACACGAAGAAGCATGGACCGCTGGCACTATGCAAATGGGGTGTGGACACATGTCACTGTATTGTCTGCTGTTTTTGCAATAATATAGGTAGTTGCAAAAGCAGACTGGAAAATGAGGTTTGACGTAGAACTGTTGCCTCCACCAGTCCATGGTCTCCCAGAAGGAACAATGAGGATGGGATGGATGGAAGTGCTCAGGCAGCCTGTTATCTCTCCCCATCCCCATTTATATGCCTAGTTAGCTACTGTAACTGAGAAGAACAGGGACAAGTGTAAGTTCTCTTCTTGCCTAGTTCAAGCTCTTTCCTGCCTCTTTTCCCTGTAGCAAGGAATAATTTGGCAACCAGCCCTGATCTGTAACTATAGCAAGAGTAAACATCTACTCAAGGAATTTATTGCATGGGATGAAAGAATAGGTGGCCACAGGTGCTACTGCAGCCACGCATCTTCCTGCATATAGCACGGTGTGGGCTGCAGCAGGTGTTCCAGGGCGGTGGCTGTGGTAGAGTGGCAACAAGTGCTTGCTTAACTCTGTTAGGAAATCCTACCTCGGTGATGGTAAATAATATCAGATAGTTGTAAGTATTGGTCAATAGATCAACAGATATCAGACAGTTATTTTCTATTATTTCATTTACAGCTGTGATCACAGATACATTGAAGTAGTGAAAGGAAGGTGGAAATCTATACATATGCAAAATGTATATGTACATATGTATATGTACATATGTCTTGTTTCACTGAACAAGAAAACTCAAAACAGAAACATGAACAAAAACAGCATCAGTCTTAAACTTAGCAATATTTTAGGGCTGAAGTGTTTCATGTTATCGAATACTCATCCCTTCTAATTACAGAGGTTAAAGATTAATTAGCAACTGAAAATAAACAGCAGTCTTTTATTTGAAAATGTATGATCGATATAGCTGCTGGATAGTTTTTGATAAAGCTGAATAAAAAAATAATAGTCTGGGGTTTGTGAACCTTGTGAACATGGATGTGCATAGACAACTTCTTAAAGGCTGTCCTAGCTGCTTCTTGTTCTTTAGATTATGCCATTTTCTTTAAAGTTCTTAAGATCATTGGATGAACGTAAATGTATTTTAAATAAATACTGATAGGGAAATGTGGCAGCAGAATAACAGAGATTTGTTTTAGAAGCTCATCATGAGTTTCAGAAAAAATAATCACCGTCCGCTGAAACTTGTCTTGTTTTCAGTTATTAGGAGGAAGTACTGTTCTTACTGGCAGAAATTGCAAAAACCCATTTGTTTTCAGCTTAGCCCTGGGGGACTTAGCAACATTACCATCCCGTATGTATTACATTAAACACTTCAAGTGACTTTAATAATGCTTGCAAGTTTGAAATTAGATTGAAGACTGGAATGATTTAAAGGTCTTTAAAATGAATGAACCATGAGATTATTTTAATTGTTTTAAGTATAATCATCTATATTTAAAAATGTTATTCGTAAAACATTCAATTTTAGCATCCAAAAAGATATTAATTTGGCAGGCTTTTTTATACTAGGCTTAATGCAATCACTAAAATTCAGATATTCAAAGTGACCAATGATTTGTAGCTGCCTCATTTGAGACATATTGGAATGCCATTATCATAAATCTTCCTAAATATCAACTATCATATCATTTGGGCCCCACAAAATTGTTGGTTTCCTGAGATAATGTGCCATAGTTGTGATGTAAATCAGTTTCTAAATTACTTGGAAAAATGTTATGAAAGTGGCTCATTTAACGCTTACCTAACTTTTGTAAAGCCTTTTGAGGACTTTAATGAAGCACTTAGGCAACAACTGTGTTATGGACTTCAAGTCTATTAGATGACCAAGCTGTAAAACTTAATTAGCATAATGCTATTATACGTAGGAAGCTCTATGCTGCCACTAATCCAAGCCTTCTTTTTGAGCACAGAGAAGATTATCTGGTAAATAGTCAGCTCTAAAGTATTGCACAGAAACTCAGTTTTGAAATAGTGGATTAAGACAGAAGGAAATGAGAGTAATTGTCCATATGCACATCAGAAGCTGTTTTGGATTGCTATATGCAGGGTAAAGCCTTTTAGCGTAACAATATTTTCAGGGCTATTCAACTTCAGGTAGCTTTGAATGCTAACTGCGGATTTCTTACTCTGGTAAGGAGCATGGAAGGGAGGAAAAAAGCCAACTCCATTCCCAAAAACTTAGCCTTAAATTTGGCTTCTGTTCTGCACTGAGGAATGGGGGATGAGAGGGAGAGAGACAACACAGGATTCTTTCCACATCTCAGTAGGAAAGGTCTGACAACAAGTGGCATAATAAAACAGCTGTTTTAATAAGACAGAATAAAAAGAGGAATACAGATAGCGAGTAAAACGTACATCCTTTCAGATGCTGGAAACCCCACATTCATGCAACGTCAGATGGACCCCAATAAACACAATGGCAAAAAACGCAGAATTAGCAGAAGGGTCCTCATGACATCGTTGTGATGGCATAGGGATACAGAAAGGACCATCACACCTCTATTTGTGCATGTGCACAGGTGGTTATCTGGTCAAAAGCAGGTGTACTGTGTATCTGAAATGCACTTTCACTGCAGGAAGGCTTGGAGCAAAGTTCTGACACAGCCTATACTTTTCAGTTCTCACATTTCTCCCTGGACATCACCCAAACCCATGACAGATTACATGTCAACAAATTGCAGAACTCAAAGATGTATGGCTGAAACACGTCAGGTTCTCTTAAATATAAACAGATCTCATTAAAGCTCTCTGTAAATTTTATGTCTGGCCAAAAAAGAGTAAGTATTGTGTAGCCTCAAGCAAAAAAATGTGAATGGAAAGGTCACATCTTTTTTTTCTGACAATACCAAGAAATGGAGCACTAGGTAATTTTAAAGCAGAAAAATTTAGTGCTCAAAAGTCCTTTTGAAATGGGCATTAGAGCTTCCACAGTTCCACAAGACCAGAGGAGATCTATACTACTTCATTTTTCTTATGAGAAAAAAAAAAAAAAAACAACAGAAAAAATTAATCTGGGTTTTCCCCAGCCACGACAAAACTCTTTAATGAAGACTACAGCCATTCCTAACCAGAAAATTAGTTGACTTTCATAATGAGGCTAGAAGCAAATTTTGCCGGTATTTTTGAGAAAAATGAAGTCTAGCCCATGCTGCAACAAAATTCATACAGCTACAAAAAAAATCCAGATAGTTCTCTTTCTAAACCATAATTTGATAGTTTCAATATTTTAGAGTATTCACAAAAGTGTTTCAAATATGGTATATTCAAATATAGCAATATTTTTCATACAGCATGTTTGAGTAATGTTTAACTAATCCTTAAGCTTTTCAAAAGCTGGGAATTGGGAGGAGATTTCTTAAGAGTTTGTTGGTTAACAGGGAATTTTTGCAAATTAGTAAGAAGTGAATATGTCTTTAAGGCAGTGAGGTTTCAGATGAGAGGAAGTGACTTTTTTACTGTGACTTGTAAAAAAAGACCCAGAGCCAGTGCATCTTCTTGTTTTGTATACAGAGTGTGTTTGTGTCTGGGGGGCATCTGATCAAATGCATGAATCAGATTTACTGTACTGAACTAGTAACTGGAGCATTGCCAGTAAAGGCATAACATGTTAAGAAACTGCAGCCTCTTCTCACTTATCGTGCTATTTGAAGCTAATGGTAACTAAGGATTCAGTGGAAGATGTGTCATCTGGCAAATACTACCATAGCTTGGAAAGCTACAGTTCTTGTACAGTGCTTGCTTTTTTTTTTTCTAGACAAGTACATAAGGTAGTCCACCTGTTGTTTGTCTAAACCAAATGAATTGCCCACTTTGACTTCCCATTTTTTACCTGATAGCTTATTGTCATTAAGTAACAAATAAACAGTGGGGATAAATTAAAGAGGCAGAATTCTACTTCCAATAACACAATATAGGAAAAGTGAAAAACAGTGAAACAAAAGCCATGTAATAGTGAAACAAATACATACGAAAACTTGTATTCAGGAAAGTATTATAGGGAGAAATTAACACATTCATCTGGTTATAAAGTGAATGTATTCCTTTTTCTAAAATGAGTAATTTTCAGATCTTTGCCAAATCACGCAGGTATTTTAAAAAAAGCCAATCAATTTTTGGTCAAAAGATCCAAACTGGGCAACTTGGCTAACTTCTCCTTTCAAAATATCTGTAGAAACTCTCATTTAAGGTTAAGCATCTGTGATTTCAGTGGCATTATAATGTACAGAGATGACACTTCTCTGTTATGCATTTATGAGCATAAATGAGAAATAAAAGAGAAAGCACAGCTGTGGGAAGTAGTTTGCAATGTGGTAGATATCACAGTAGCCAAGCAACATCATCTCTACTGGTGCAAAAAGGGAATTCCAGCAACCTACTTCCTGCCTCCAATCCTCCATTAAAAATATTGCATGAATATATCAGGCCTGATTATATTTAATTTACCAGTGAATTACGATACATTTTAGCAGAATAGTCTAAAGTAGCTAAACTTTTCTAAAAAATAATCAATGGGTGAAAAGAAAGTGATAATAGCAACAAATTTTGTTTAGCGTCATGAGAGGTGAACAACTTTCAAATAGTAGCATATAGACACACACACACACCACTATATCACATACAAAAAGCCATCTCAGAAAAATGTCCAGCCAGCATGCCTGTAACAAAGATCTGTTGTGCTGAGAGTACAAAAAGCTTTGACTTGTCCTATGTCTGAATTGTCATCAGAGCTTACAAAGAAGATCTAACATCTAAAAATTCACCAGAGTGAGGGATGAAATGCACCACAGAAGAGTAAAAAGCTATCTATTCGTGTTATATGGGATCTGAGAAAGAAAAGCTCTAACAGATTCAATCTCACAGCAAAGAACATTTTCATTACCCAGTTGTTAGTTGAAGGCAGCCTAGTCAAACAGCTACAGACTTATTCCAGTGACTCAGAGGCTTTTATTCCACTCATGTATGTGGTTTTATGTTAGATGATTCTATTGACTTCTGAAGAGTTACCTTGGATTACACTGATACCACTAAAATGAGGTAAGCAACCTCAAAAAAACCCCAACAGTGCCACCAAGGTTAAAAAGCTCATGGTTAAAGGTTAAAGGTTAAAAAAAAAGCTCCTGACCAAGAAATTGATGTTGTGTTCACAGATATATTCTAGAAGCCTGGTCGCAAAGCCTTGTATAAATAAAGCAGAGTACTAGAAATCTCTCCTTCTTGGACTTTTTCAACAAGAAAACATCTGAATACAGAGCTCAAAAATGTGCCACTGATTGAGGAACAGATTCCTGCCTGGAAGCAGGGAAAACATCTCCCACTGAATGGGGGTGATGATGGGGAGATAGGGTTGTATAGCACAGACTCCTTTACTGTCAGTAATAGCTAAAGTAGCAAGACAGGAACTACCCTGTAAGGACCCTGGGAATGCAGCACTGGACTGAAAAGAAAGCTTGAAAATAAAGCAAGCTGCCAAAAGCTCTCTGAGTATAAAGTCATACAAGGCAGTTGTAGATCATGTGAGCCTTTTCTGGCAGAAATCAATTTTGTTATGTTTTAAAGAACTGCCTATTTTCCCTTTATTGTCTGTTTTATAGACCAGATGCTTTTTTTTGTTGGACCTTCCAGCTCAAAAAAAGAGTTAAGCCAGTTTTGTTTTCTGTTGTAGCTAAGGCATGCTGTGAAGGAGTCTCTGTTGAAACCTATTTGTGATAATAAGTAGGAATTGCACTCTAGTAGATCTTAACTTCAGTGAATCTAGGATAAAATGGGATTTCCTGGGCGATGCAATATTGACAAAAGCGTCACCAGCCAGAAGTATGCCCGTGCTTACAGTGAGCAACAGTGAGTTTTTAGCATCTCAGAAACATACACAGCAGCTTACATCTCCAGGAAGTTGCCACTTGCAAACATGGGACAGCAAAGAGCTACTACCATGAAGCCAAACAAACCTGTGGGGGAAAAATTGCTCAGGTACTAATCTCTATGGTCTATAAACAGTTGTTAGCTTGTTCAAAGCCAGCCTTTTTTCTCCACAGCCAAAATACATATCTTTTCTATATAACTTTTAAAAATATAAAGTTGCANCCCTTTATTGTCTGTTTTATAGACCAGATGCTTTTTTTTGTTGGACCTTCCAGCTCAAAAAAAGAGTTAAGCCAGTTTTGTTTTCTGTTGTAGCTAAGGCATGCTGTGAAGGAGTCTCTGTTGAAACCTATTTGTGATAATAAGTAGGAATTGCACTCTAGTAGATCTTAACTTCAGTGAATCTAGGATAAAATGGGATTTCCTGGGCGATGCAATATTGACAAAAGCGTCACCAGCCAGAAGTATCAACAGTGAGTTTTTAGCATCTCAGAAACATACACAGCAGCTTACATCTCCAGGAAGTTGCCACTTGCAAACATGGGACAGCAAAGAGCTACTACCATGAAGCCAAACAAACCTGTGGGGGAAAAATTGCTCAGGTACTAATCTCTATGGTCTATAAACAGTTGTTAGCTTGTTCAAAGCCAGCCTTTTTTCTCCACAGCCAAAATACATATCTTTTCTATATAACTTTTAAAAATATAAAGTTGCAAGCTTTCTTTTTGATGCCCATTTGTCACATCTGAGGTCCTGACTTCCATGGGTAAGATGCTGTCCTGCTCTGGAGTCAACGTAATGTGTCACAAATCACTTGGTGTGAGAGGTGTCAACCCCTTAATATATCCAGTGATGGAGATAGTGCATGTTTCTCACTGTCAGCCTGTTCTGGCCGCTTCCTCAGCATCCTCTGCTGCTCTACCTGCTAGTTTGCTAGCACGTATCACAGGTCTTGGGCTTTTGAGTTGTCAGAAGCAATGACTTAAGTTGCCAAGGATGCCAGGTAGGAGAGCAGTGCCATTCAGCCAGACCAGAATTAGAGAAATAATTATGCACAGTGACAGCTTTTTGTAGCCCTGTTTGCTAAGAAGGCAGGAGCCCAGTCCCTCACTCCATTATCCTGCGGGCTAGAGTTCACCTCATGGGTTACTTGCTACTAGATTGGAAAGCTGCTTGGTATTTAGAATGGAAAGTTCAAAGCTACGTGAGTCAGAGTGAGTTCCTCTTTTATTCTTTCACCGTGTCAGATACCATAGATTAGCAATTTCCCTAAGTGATATTTAATGCTAATTACTTCAGGGTCAATGAGCTGTAACCAAAAAAATCTTTAATAAGGCTTTTCTCATATAAGGTTTATAATGAGTATTTCTTCAGACCCGTTTCAACTCTTCATGTGTATCTGTCCATACCTAGCCCACGCTAGCCTGTATGCTGATCTTCAGCTTCAGACTTTTTCCGGTTATGCTCATCAAATATGTCTCCTACTCATGCAGAGAGGTTTCACAGGAGGCGCGTGTAAGCCGGCTCTCTTCAACACACGACAGCCCTCTCTCTGTGCAGTGTGCTCCTCTCGGTGCGCTCCCTTTGTGCTCTCAGGTTAGAGCTTCCAAAATGACATCATGGAGCTGTAATCTGAACTCAGCAGTCCAAATCTGTGGAAAGCGAAAACACATTTTTCTAATCGCATTCACTTGCATTTCAGATTGCGTGTATTGCGGATGAGCTTGTGTCACCCCCGCCTGTCTTGCCACAGGGGAGTGGAGTTTGTTTTTTTCTTACAAACATCAAAAAAAAATGCAGGGTTTTTCTTTCTACATAGAAGACGGGAATTAGAGGCTTTTGGAACTGGAATGAAATACAGGAGTTACTGAGTGGAACTGTACAGCTCTTTTCTTGCAAAAGCTAGACCAGATATTGTCTTTGTTTCTTTTGTCCTTCAAGCCGTCTCAATAGTACCAGTCTTCAAATATGAGTCAGACCCGTGGGAGAAGATAAAAGTAATAATTTAGAGTGGCTTTATTTATCTTTTAAGATCTTGAGGTTTAAGTTCTTAGTCTTGTCTCGGGTATCCTGAGGCTAGAAATTTGCTTTTTAAAGAAAAGCTGAAATTCTGATATAATCATATGGCAAAAGGGCTCTCTGAGCTTTGAAAAAGTTTGACACAGTGGAAAAAAATTCACCATTTTGCTAACACAAGTTTGTGATGGCAGTATTATTTAAATGCCAGGAGAAGGAGTAGTCCATTATGCTTTCCCTAGAATATTAACAAAATTGTTTACAAGATCAAGTGTTGTTATAAAGTGTGATTAGAAATACATTGCTAGTGGTAAGAACAGTTAGTTAACATTTACACAATGCTTACTCAGAGGTACTGTAACACTTGCCCAGAACAAAAAAGGATGATTTAAAAATAATTATGTAATAGTCTACTTACTAAAATATACAGTGCTGTTTTTCCAGTTGACTAAAAATCTACCAAATTATCTTGGTCAGAAAAAGAAGAGAATCGGACTAGACTTGTAAAACTCTGCGGCTATTTTTACCTCAATCGATAGCTTTGGCAAATGTACTGCTGTAAGTTTATGGAAAACCAAACAGTTTCCTGCACAGCTTCTAAACTGTTTTAGGGCTGCCATTTGCTAGGGAAAACACTCTGTGTAGCGGAGTTCCTCCTGTTGACATTTCCCATTCTGAGCAGAATGTTTTAGGGTGTCATTAAACAACAGAGATTGAAAGAGAGAATGGTTTTGTAACCTAATACTTATGGCACTTCTTNTTTCCTGCACAGCTTCTAAACTGTTTTAGGGCTGCCATTTGCTAGGGAAAACACTCTGTGTAGCGGAGTTCCTCCTGTTGACATTTCCCATTCTGAGCAGAATGTTTTAGGGTGTCATTAAACAACAGAGATTGAAAGAGAGAATGGTTTTGTAACCTAATACTTATGGCACTTCTTGTCCTGATGAAACACCTGAGCTTCAGCCTCTGCTCCAATGCGTATTTAAGTGCTCTGTGCAAAGTGGACAAGTACCGACAGAAGGGATTTGGGAAGTGCCATCACAGGCTGCCCTGCTCAACGCCCTGGTGCTTAAATAACACCCAGGCAGAGGCATGATGTGGGTACAAATCTCGTAAACAGAGGGGGAAACTGAGCAGGGACTACTAAGAAAAAGTTGAAGCTTCCTCATTTATAAATTTTGTTTGATTTTCCCTGCTTCCTTCTATTTACTTTTTAGTTTGCTTTTACAATACACAAAATTGTTTCATTTTTCACTATTGCAAGCAAGAAAAGAAGGCAAGTAGCATTAACAAAAAAATCCAAATAGGTTTAAAAACTCACTTAAATTTTCAAACTGATGAATTAACTACTGGCAATCCATAGTAATAGCAAATAAAATCAGATAAGAATATTATCACAGACTTTACAGTTTATGTCAATTTTGACTATGAATATTGAAAATTAATTTATGCTATTCTGTGTATTAAATCAACAGGAAATCTTACATCAAGCAAAATTTTGACAGCTAGTATGCCCTATGCTTTTGTGGCCTTGAAAGAGCACAATTACATCTAAATTATGGCTATGTGAGCAGTCTACAGTAAAAAAAAAAGTCATAACAAGCACTTGCTGCAATTCTAAATGAGAAAGGAACAAGACACAGTTATTACTTTTGTTGACTTCTTACTTCCATGAGTAGTTCAGCTCATCAACAAATGTGTTATATTGAAAAGATTTGAAAGTTTCTGAAGGAAACCTTCATATAGCTCTAAACTTCTGGAAAATCCTACCTATAAATACACTGAATCCTACAATGCCACCACAAGAAAAAATATTGAACAAACTGCTAGGTCTGGTTCAATTTGGTTTAAAATCCAAACATCATTTGTTCAAATTTTATCTCAACATGGGAAAATAGAAGATAAATAAATGGGGGATTCAGTCCAGAGGAAGATCTCTTCTGCTTTCTTTTGAGGAGATGGAGTAGGGTGTTGGATTTTATATGCAGCTACTTTCTTCAGAGTTTTTTCTTTAAAGAAAAGCGAAGCTTCACTAATGGGAACCCCAATTTGTCATCGGGCGGTGAATCCCAAAGGGGAGACCACAGGTTTGTTTAGACAACCTTTGCTTTGACAGTGAGAAGATCAATGTGAAAACTGCTAAAAACTGCAGGGTACAGTTCTATATCTTATTTTATTAGCTGCAGAAAAGAGGCAAGGAAAGAGACAAGGAAGTAATCCTCAGCTGAGAACATCTGTGAATAATTCTTAGCCTGCTCACTCTGAAAACTTTTACAGTTCACAAAAGCGTAATGAAATGAGGAAAGTCTATTAACCCTAAATAACTGCAGGCTTCATCAGAAATTAGGTCTCTTAAGCAGAGTAAATGAACCAGCCAGCCTCACAACAGTGGAAAAGCGTGGCCTATCATTACAGTTGTCTTTTCGAAGCTGTACTGACTTGGTTTTATTCCTTACTTTCAAAACAAGCAGCCAACTGCTACACAATGCATTTAATTTATTATTATTATTATAATTATTATTATTATTATTATTATTATTAATACTTATTTTCTCCGTGAGTTATAGTTTTATACTTAGTGAGCAGATGAAAAATATCTCTGTTCTGTAATTCTCTTCTAATTCACACTATTTTCTTGTTTGAGTTTGAACTATTTTCATTAAAATAATGAACACTGACATTACACGTGGACTTAGCTTCCCCTTGCTATGTAAAATCAGTTAAAATTTGTTTTAAAAGAGTGCACATACATCCCCTGACTCAACTAAGCTCCTTGACAGAATGGTAGTACTAACTCTGAAATAGTTATTAAACCTGCTTTTTTATATATATATATTTGCCTATACATACATATGTATGTACATATATGTTTATTTTATATATGCATGTATATATATACCTGCACATGAGTACACATAGCTGAAGCTCTTATCTTTTGAATTATTGGGTCTGAAAATATTCAGATAACTTCCACACAATTATGAAGTTTTAGTTCATTACATGACTCAGTTCCAGCTTTACAAGTCAGACTAACATCTGGATCCCTGTTTCTTAATGTGGTGTCTGCAAATCCACAATAGACTACATACAGGGGAAAGGGAATTTGCTTTTCTTCTTGTTGCTCTTTCTAAAGGAATCACCTAGGTGTCCCATATCCCTCTTGTATTCCTATGAAAAGATACAAAAGACACATTTGACTCTGACCTCCCTGTTTTCTTTCTTACTCTGGAAATGCCTGAATAAGGATTTTACCTTTATCTGACTCAGGCTCAGCCATTATGTTTTAGGATTTATTTGGTAAATTTTTTTTCTTTTCTTTACTTTAAAGACAAAAACTGTGTCTTTGTAAATCCCTTGTTACAGGCAGGTGGCTACCTGATCATGACTACCATAGAAAGCTCTGCACTTGCACAGGTTTTATCCTGCCTAGTCTGAAGTTCATGTGCCCTTGATAAACCAACATAATCAAATCCTTTTCTGTCTTCAGACAAGTCATATCAGGTGCTAAATGAGGAAATTCTGTTATCTTCCTTTGTAGAGATAGCTGCTTTCTAAATAGGAAAATATGTTTGTAAGTATTTGAACTTGCAAGGGGAGCTATATAGGAAAGCATTCAATAAATGATGAAGGCATGAACCAGAACAAGGAATGTTTGGTAAAATTGACTAAAAGGCAGGTGAGACAACAGCATACTGCTTTGAAAGAGGACCTGTCAGGCTGGGGAAAGGTTACAATTTGAATTCCTCAAGATCAGACTTAAAATTAATCTTTATTTATTTTCCTTAAGAATCTCCATTAAAAAATTGTTGCTGGTTACACTAGTTGATAAAGTTCAAAGGCACTGTTAATGCAGAGGAGGACTGAAGTATCACACAGAAGTATCACTCAGAAGAATCTGAGTGAAAAAATGGGATTAAATACAATAGTACAAAGAACAAGGTCTTGCACTTGTAAAGTAAAAGAGGGGGAAAAGAAACTGAATGTATTGGTGAGTCACAGGATAACAATAAGCCTGCAATGTGCAACAGTCATGGCAAAGCCAAATGCATCCTTTGTAACAGGTGATGGTTTCTAGTACAGGTAAAGCTATATTCATTCTGTTTCAGTCAGCACTATGGAAGCAAAGGATTGTGGCCATTTATCTGCATCCAGAGTACTGCTAGCAGTCTTTTTCATTGCTCTGTTTTGGCCAAAACATATCTGTTTATCAAATGTCTGACAAATTTTCTCTCCCACTCCCACTTCCTCACAGCCGGCCTTGACCTCCCGGGGCTACAGCCAGTGAATCCGACCCCTTCTCACCAGGGAAACTTGGCAGCCGGCTGCTTGGGTTTCACAGCCAGGGGCTGCTTGCTCAACATAGTCTTAACTCCAGGCTGGAAAAACAGTTACTAAACAGACATACTTCTTCTGAAAGTGCAGTGTTTTTCTATCTATAGATAGACATGGATGGTTTGGGACAGTTAAGGACTAAGAGTTCTTTTGCTACTGCTAGACTCAACACAAGATTGCTCTGTATCATTGGCTTCATCTTCCTGAAAGGCAAGGACCACTTCACCAGCACAAACATAATATCCTTGAATTCTTTCAGGAATTTCCCAAAGACTGTCAGGCAACAATGTGAAATGTTGAAATGAAAAAAAAAAAACCCAAACTTTTTTTTGCTGTGGGAGTGGTTGAACAATGAAAGAGGTTGCACAAAGAGACAGTGGGATCTGCATTCCCGGAGGTATTCAAAACCCAACCAGACATGGCTAGAGCTACTACAGCAACCTGCTCTAGCTGACCCTGTAATAATTGTTTGATGAACATCTATGGAACCAGTATTCATGTAGGAGGATAAATGGTCTCTGGTTTTCTGAAATCGAGACACAATCAAAAATATAAACCCGGACTTTCCTTAGTCTTCTGATAGTAAAGTCAAAACAGATTCTTTATCAGATTTAGACTACTGTTGAGAAATTAGCCCTTCACAGAATGTATTTGAACGTTAAAGACTTTGCTTTATACATTCATTAAATTGGAGTTTTCATTTTAATATAATTCTGTGTATTTTAAAAGATAATTTTTGTAACAGAGGAAGAACCAATTACATAATGTAGTACACCCTCCTTAATGACACAACTTTATTGGAATTTAAGTTAATCACCATAATTGTATGGTGTGCACTTTATTAATATTATGCACTATGCTGCATTAAATTACTATAATTTTATTAGACAATTCAGTTCATGTTCCCTCTATCAGAAACGCAGATATAGGTCATAAGGTTAAAAAGATATTTGAAAAGCGAAGACTGATTTTGAACTATCTGTTTGTACTTTTATAAAAAGACAGGAATCTCTCCCTTACAGATGTAACTGAATGACTGTTACATGTTTACACTATTACAGAGATTTTGCCATTAGAAAATTAGAAGTGAAATCTATTCCATACGTGATGTTCAGCTATTATTCACAAAAGATGAACTGCACCAAAAGCACATTCACAAGGAATATATTCCTCTTTCTTCCAGGGAAAATCGTAACCCAAGGGCATGAGCGGCATGTGAACAGGGCTCAGCCTTTCATTCTCTTTCTCTCTCTCTAGATGTACATTCTCTCCATGCACAGTGGTCCAGAAGATCTGCACAAGATTTTGTGTGCCACTTGTTTACAGAAAGACACAAGGGCTGTAAAGAAACTCTCCCTTGAAAGTATGGCATCATGAAGCATCATCATGACTTTTAAGTGCTCAATATAATCCTCACCAGAATCTCCTGACTCATTCTTGGAAGGCTACCTGTGTTGTCAGTGTACTTCAGTCTAATTTATTATGTAATTACATGCCTACACATAAAGTATACCTTTATTTAGCAGTGATTTAGCAGTGATGTGGACTCTGTAGAAGGAATACCTGTGAAGTCATGGAAATATTAGTTTTTCTTAAGAAATACATGCCACTGTTACCAGTTGTCTGTTCAAGATCAACAGTATTGATTCTCAAGAGTGTCCACATTGCATTCTGCACTCTTTCATATTTTTTGTAAGGAATAAAAATATGAACAGTGACTAACTGTTCATTAATGGAAAAACATTGTATTGGGTTTGTGTGGCAAGGTTTTGGGAGTGGGGGGGCTACAGGAGTGGCTTCTGTGAGAAGCTGCTAGAAGCTTCCCCCATGTCCAATAGAGCCAACGCCAGCCGGCTCCAAGACAGACCCGCCATTGGCCAAGGCCAAGCCCATCAGTGACAGTGGTAGTGCCTCTGAGATAACATATTTAAGAAGGAGGGAAAAAAAAAAACGGGACGCAAAGTGCAGCTGCAGACACCAAGGCCAGTGAAGAAGGAGGGGGAGGAGGTGCTCCAAGCGCCGGAGCAGAGGTTCCCCTGCAGCCCATGGTGAAGACCATGGTGAGGCAGGCTGTCCTCCCCCAGCCCATGGAGGTTAATGGGGGAGCAGATATCCACCTGCAGCCCATGGAGGACCCCACGACAGAGCAGGTGGATGTGCCTGAAGGAGGCTGTGACTCTGTGGGAAGCCCGTGCCAGAGCAGGCTCCTGGCAGGACCTGTGGCCCCATGGAGAGAGAGGAGCCCATGCTGGAGCAGGTTTGCTGGCAGGACTTGTGACCCTGTGGGGGACCCACCTGGAGCAGTCTGCTCCTGAAGGACTGCACCCCATGGGAGGGACCCACGCTGGAGCAGTTCTTGAAGAACTGCAGCCTGTGGGAAGGACCCACGTTGAAGAAGTTCATGGAGGGCTGTCTCCTGTGGGAGGGACCCAACACTGGAGCAGGGGAAGAGTGTGAGGAGTCCTCCCCTTGAGGAGGAAGGAGCAGCAGAAACAACATGTGATGAACTGACCACAACCTCCATTCCCCGACCCCCTGCGCTGCTTGGGGGGAGGAGGCAGAGAAAATTGGGAGTGAAATTGAGCCCAGGAAGAAGGTAGGAGTGGGGGGAAGGTGTTTTTAAGATTTGGGTTTATTTCTCATTACCCTACGCTGATTTGATTTGTAATAAATTAAGCTAATTTCCCCAAGTCGAGTCTGTTTTGCCTGTGACGGTAGTTGGTGAATGTTCTCTCCCTGTCCTTATCTTGACCCATGAGCCTTTCGTTACATTTTTTTTTCCTCTCCCCTGTCGAGTTGAGAAGGGGAGTGATAGAGTGGCTTTGGTGGGCGCCTGGCATCCAGCCAGGGTCAACCCACCACACACACTAATGAAAAACTCTTGCATTAGTGAGGTAACAGATACACCATTTGGTTTTTTTCATTATTCCTATGTATCTACTTAACATTTTTGAAATGCATGTTAGCTAAAGGCTGCTCAGAAATGTTTCAAAGTAAATATACTGTTAATCCTGTCCATTTTGCATAGAATACCTAAACAAAACACGAGGTTTTTGACTTCACATTATTACATTGTTAACTACTGTAAATCAAAAGTAACATATCAATGTCCAGTATCTGAGAAGACAACTACACCTGAGTGTATGCTTTCCCCAAAGTTCATCTAGCAAAACAGTGATACAGGAAGAGAGTTTATGGTGTATAAAAATAGACCTATAGTGGAAGAAAGAATTTAGAATGTAAAAATGGCATGTACAGTTGGCTGCTTGAAAATAAATGTCTGAATCAAATCTTACACTTTCTAAAAGCAGAAGAAATGAAAAACCAATGATAAACCTGCTGTAAAAAATGAAGATATACTTCCATGGAAAATGGAAAAATACCTTGGGATTCTTCCTGAGTTTAAAAAGCAATGATAACAAAAGAATAACTTTATATGCAGTGCTTTCAGCTGCCAGAGACCAAGATGGGAGCACTAAAATTGACAGAGCTCACAGATACTATTTTATGGAAGAAAAAAGGTTATTTTTCTTTTCAAGTTCTGAGTCATTCGGTGCAAGCTAGAAGAATGAAATTCAGCGTTCTTAAAAACAGTTCCAGAAAATGTTGACATTGTGCTTATTTCCCATCAAGCTTTAGATTAATTATATCAAAATAATATTTATATTCTATTACTTGAAATAAACCACATGTTTATAAAATAAGATTCAAGGTGCAAACCCTGTCACTAATATAATTAATTAATCTGATGGCTGAATTTGTGTGACTTTCTTGCTAGTGTTTTATTTTCACATATAGTTATTTACTCCAAGCATGCTGAAAAGAGTACAACATATCATGCTGACAAAGGCTGAAGCCTCATTTTTTCTCCTGCACTTCCGTAGAAATCAAGAACTTTGTAAGAAAAGGTTCACTTGACCAAACCCCTAGCAACTGCTTCCCTGTTTTGAGCATAAATGCTGGTCATAAGGCAAAATATTGTGTTCAAAAGGGAGTCTACCTTGGCATGAGATGTCTGGGGCTCCACTACAAACCTCTCTTTGGCCTGAAGTTAGTCAAAATCTCTGTTTAAACTTTACTTTTTTTTAAACTGCATAGTGATTTTTTTTTTCACACTACATAGTGAAAATGGGGGTTTTCACAACCTTCAAAAACCTTGACCAAGTGGTTTCTAACCTTTTAAAGCCAAGAATTTTCATTGAATTCACATATGCTTTAGGCTACGCTGGTGACCTTACAGTGCTCTGGCCTTAGGGTAGTGTAACAATATTCCTAAGGGTGAGGGCAAGAGAAAGAAAGAACAAGTTCCCTGAAATGGGACCCAGATAGGGTGACCTATCAACTCCAAAAGGAACTATTTTTTAGGTTTTTGAATTTAAGGGGCATCTACACTTTTCAAATAACAGCTCTCCAGTTTGTTTTGGGGTCCTTATTCCATGACTGTCTACACTGAATAAATGTCAGTCCACTCCTTTCCCACCCAACTACCTCCAAAGTTTGAAGTGAAAGCAGAATCGGCACCACTTTTCCTCCACCAGCTGAGGAGATGAACTTAGACCAGTATTAATTAGTTAGCAGATTCCACTCTGCTATTCATATAACACAGATGTGGTCCAGGTCCTTCCTGATCCAATGGACATCAATTCTACCTAATGAACCAAAATAGAGCCATTGCTTCTATAATTGAATCTCTTTTTCTAAGCCAACATCATTATAACATCTGGCTGTGCCAGATAATTTCTCTTAACAAGAACTACTAGAAAGTTTAATCTTTCTCTAACTGTGACAGTATGTTGCAAATGCCACATGTTTTCTGGAGGAAAGTTGGGAAAGTGCATACTGTGTTTCCTGTAACATTGCACCTTCCCTAATTTTACTAAAAAGTTGTGTGGGAGCCCTGAAGGTAGAAAGCTTCTGTTTAGTTGTACTTTGTTTTTATTCAACAATACGTAGCATGCAGAGAGTATCCTTCTAGGTAAACTAAAAGTGCGGTGAAAGACAAGACACTTTATTATTACTGAAAACAGAAACTAAGCTGGATCATCTACTTACAGCAGATGTCGTACCTACCTGACTCATTTATCCTGCAGGAAACACTCAACAAGGGTCTTGTATAATTTTTACCCCACTATAGGGTAAGCTGAAAGTACTATTCTAATAGGACACTGAAATTACAACATAGAGAATGACAGGCTCAAATAGGAAAAGCTTTCAGCACCTTAAAGCTTGTATTTCTTGTCAAACTTTGAGAAGTAAAATAATTTTCAATTTTGAGTAATCAACACAACATATAATGTGCTCAAAAAGTTCCAGTCACTTTCTCAAAGTCTTTAAAATGGCTGCCTTAAAAGTTGAACATAAAACCTTCAACAAAAAGACTGCATGTTAGAAAAAGGATCTCGGCATTATTTTTGTAGTCTGTGATACCCTCAAAAAATCACAACTTTTACTGAAAAAAGAAATTTATATAGGCTTTGTATATGAGGTTGCTGATTTATTGAGGTATCATGGTGTTCATATTTTACACTGAAATGTCATTTAAATTGTATCCAATATTAGAGAATTTATTTTCCAGCACATTCTGAACCTTAGGAAGTCAATCCCAACTATTTGTCAAAGAGTAAGGACATCCTATAATTTTTTTACAGTAGAAACCTGCATGTCAGACTGATCTGCCTGATTCTGATTCATATTTATTTTCTATGGTATGTCAATAACCTGACAAAATTAGTTTGATTGGCATTTTAGCAAAACTGCTAAATTTACCTCATATTCTTTTATGTGTGTTTCGATACAATAGACAGCCTAGTCATTTGGAGAGGTATTTCCAATCCGTCCTGAACTAAAACTAGCTGAACAACATCTTCAGCACTTAATGTCCTTTCTCACAATTACAGCTGTATTAGAAGAAGAATTAAGAAAGCATCAGTTGAAAGCCCCCATTTTATCAAGCGCTAGAAACTCAGAATACAATTGCTGCCTGTTTTGTTTCACCCATAAATCTGGAAACTTTTATGGGAAAGAAATCCTAAGTATGAGCAAAAAAAATTACAGATACACTCAATACACATACATTTTATCCTTTCCATTTACAAGTTGATTTGACATCTTTTCCCTTAGCACAAGGGCAAAGCTACAAACAATGGAAGTGGGATGTTGATTATCATGGTTATAGTTTTCTAAGGGAAGACACTGTTCACACAAATACAAGGAAGTTATTTTGCCAGACTAAGACCACCTCTTAAAAATAAATAAATAGTGTTAATGATAGTAATAGTAACATCAACAACAATAATAATAATAAAAATAATTAAAAAAGCAAAACACCTCTCCACAACCCTGCATTCCAGTTTTGTATTAGAAGGGGAGGTAGGAATCTTGATCTGGTAGTTCTAGGGGTACCCTTTCAAATTTTAATCTAAGGAGCATGCATTCTCTTTTCAATGTTGCTTTTAATATTGAAATTAGAAAAGGAATGGTTTTTCAAATAGGCATAAATATTTTTATATGCATTATTTTATTCAATAATGAGTGGGCTTTTATTTGTTCTTTGATTAAATGTAAACAACACGCTGTCAGCATTTGGATTAAAAATATCCTGTGAACTCTACCATGATATGTAGAGATAATCAAGCTTGGGGATGTAGGCCTTCATTCCATAAGCTAATTAGAGTAGAATGAATATAATGCTTCCTGAGGGCCTTTAGTTTATGAGAGGGTACATTCACAGAAGGAATCAGATGCTGAAATTTCAAGTCATTATGGTCAAAATTCCTGGTTTGCTACCACATAAACTTGGGCCCTGCACTACAGTCTTCAGGGTTTAACGTTACAGTTTCTGACACTAGAAAATCCACTTCTGGCCAGATAAGGTAAGAGTAGCAAAAGAGAAGAAAGTCCATGCTCCCACAAATCCTTATGAGGCTGGGAAACTCAATACAAGGTTAATCCCTGAATCCACTGAGATCCATAATTTTGATGTCCCTTTTTCTGTCTTATCAGAGGAGCCGATGAGATAGAACTGCCCACTGGACTAGTCTTTGCACAAAAACCTGGTGTCCTGGTTCAAGTTCTCTGCTGGTATCTGCAGTGTGTTGAGAACCCCTTAGGCAGACCCACCAACTGAGCTCAACTCATCTGCACCCAGAATAAGAGCTCTAGTTACTGACTGATAGCTGCATTCAGTTTGCTACCATATCTTTTGGGGTGTGGGCTGGTAGGATTTCAAGAGCAGTTCCTCGGATGAGTGTCAGTCTGGGTCCTTTAACTTTTGAAGTATAAATGCTGTCTTTAAATTGTAACACATCTCCCTGCATAAATTTCCCTTTTATAATTGAATGACAGGTGCCAAATGATCTGGTTACATCACATAGGCAGCTGAATTACACTAAAAATAGCTACTAAAGGAGAAATTGGTATAAGGATGGGAAGAAAGATGAGAATTAGCCTCTCAAATGGAAATCGTGGTTTTAAATTAGATGCATGATAGAGGATGACAGAATAGTGATAGAAGCAGCAATCCTTGATCACATTACTATGGACTTCAAAGGGAGTTTTCCCCATGTGAGGACTGCAGGATCAGACGTCCTATCTGTACTTGTTTCTTTCAGCATCTGGCTCTTACATGTGTTGTCAGGAGAGCTTTTCTCACCATATGGGACTTGTGAAATATATTTAAAGCCCTTGGTAATGTTCAGTCCATTGCCTACTTCGTTGGGCATTCCTTACACCTTTCTAAAAAGTGCTACCACAGAGCAAAGTTTAATTTGCACTTTAATGTGGGAAATCTTCCTTTTATAGAACATTTTTTACATCATTTGCCTCTTACTGCAGCTTTTAAAAAAATAAAAACCCTATGCCCCATGCTGCCTCAAGAGAACTAGAGCATGTCCTTTTGACTTATTACTGTCAGACTTTTCCAAACTGACTCTTCCAAACCTCACTCAACAGCCTAGAGCTAAAATGGTCTTCTTTTGAAAGCCTGCAAAAGTTTCTCCCTTTCA
>VYZW01017797.1:2093-45268 GCA_013401315.1 Balaeniceps rex
GAGCTGACGTTCAGCCAGTTGTTTCCTAACCTCTACCAGCACATGGGGTTATACGTATAAGAACAGTATCCATTCAGAAGAGAAGTGGGTGTTCTTGCTGACAGGTTAGCTAGCACTATTGTAAAAGTAGATAGCATTAAGTGTTTAATACAGTACAGGGAAGAACGTTGTATGTTACCAGATAGTCATTGCCACCAGGCAGAAAAGTCATTGAATGAATGGACTTGGCAGAACTGAAAGCGAACAAACCCTCTTTGAAGCCTAGATTCCAGCCACATCTATGCTCTGTGCCTGGGAATAAGAAATGAGGCACAGCCTACAATCGGTAATAAAACTTTGAGAGGATTGTAGCCAGGAGATGAGAGGTGACTGCTACACTTATATCTGTCCTCAACATCCTGGATACTTGCTTAACAGTTGCCCTTCTAATGGCAGATTTTAAGCAGCTTTGGAAATTTCAGAAACATTCGAGTGAACTTTTGGAAGGCGGGAATGGCTTTGGACCTTCTTGTCATTATTAAGGATTTTTTTTGGTAAAATGCTGAAAGTTTTTTGGGCTTTTCTGGAGGACAGAAGAAAATAAAAACTTCTGCACAATAATAAGAGACATCAGGCTACTGGACTTGCTTTTCTTACATGCCTTTGGCAGTAGCTCATGGATCATGAGAGACCTACGGATTGCTGCTTTTTGATTGATATTGAATTTCTTATTTCCAGAAAGGTACGGGGAACCAAGAATAAGCAGAATTAAATTAACTCCATTCCAGAACAAAGCAAGTATTCCAGTAGAAACTATTTCTTGACCTTGACAGCGCAATCCAAGCCCTTACAAACAGTTGCTTTTGAGACTGAAAAGTCCTCTATGCAGCTGTCTTGGATACGATGTTTTACAGTACAAACCAAGTCTTGACTTGTCAAATAAGCCTCATGAACTTCACCACTGTAACTTCCAGCAGATATGAGTGTGATTCAGGGAATTCATTTTCATGAGAGATGAAAATGAGCAGAACTTAGGTATCAATTTTCCAGCCTAACTTTTCATTATCATTAGGTCTTTGCATAAACTCATACCAACTTCTCCTTTTCCTCTAAAATTTATAGCAGTTATTAAAATGGATACTTGTATTTTTGGAAACAATGTGGAAAAGGAGAGAGATTTTGCATCAGTACAGATAGATGGCATGTGCTATTGAGGCCGTTGTCAACATACTCATATATAAGGGTTATAGATATGCATTGCTGAGTTTTCTACTTAAATGTTCTGTTACTCTATGGTTTGCTGTAATTATCTGGGTTTACAACCAAAAAACCCTATCATGCCTAAGAATAAGATTTGTATTATGGATAAACATTTTGGCCTAAAATGCAGCTCATCTGCAGAGCCTGTTTTTTCAGTCTCACAGCATGATCTTGGCCACTTGCATTAATAGAGTAACTCACTGAGTACAGGGACTGGAAATTGTAGTCTTGGGATACCTGAGTTCAGCTCCAGGCTCTGAAGTTTGCCTTGGTACTGGTTACTTTCAGTTCCCTGGTAACTGAACTCCTGAGCCCTCTCAGGCAGCAGTGTTCTGAGTAGAGACATGAGCGTAGACAACTTGAACAGAATGGAATTTTATTTGCATTGTGTTTTCTGAAAAATACGTTATACAATTTTTACTAAATGTCTTTTAAATACTGTGCTATTCTAAACACCTAATTATTGCTGCATGTTATTAGTTTAGTTTTTGGCTTAAACCCTTGCAGGCTAGATGATAAAAAAGAAATTATTAATCTATAAAATGGATCAGAAAGTTTTTTTTATGGACTTCCTAAAATGAATACTTTTTATTTTGTTTCAAGTATGCATATTAATATCAAGTGGTTCTGCTCAGTAAGTAGAACACATATTGTATATAACTGATTATTTAACAGATTTTTGTCTTCTGTGTTTATTTTTTTCTGACAGCTATCAATACATGTAATATTTTTCTTGGAACAGAAAAAGATGTAATAACAAACTATTTTGATAGATGATAAGTTGTTTGCTACTAGAAGAAGGATTTTAGAAAACTACTCTGTATAACCTTGAAAAGTTTATACTTTGAGGCAAAAGTTGTGACCTTTACATAGATTCTTGCGCCCAAGAGGAAACAAAAATGAAATTATTTCAGTACATGAGGCTTAAGAATTGGCAAAAGGCTTGTGCTTTTTATGCATCAGTGAGACTGGTAAGCAAATAATCATACAAACAAAGGCGGTAGATTATAAGGAAGCCACAAAACTGAATGTAACCTAAAATAAACTTGAAGTTCAGCATAGATAATATGCTTTAAATGAAGAATGCAATGTTTGGCAAAATTAAAAGGCAAGCAAGGTCTCAGAGATTACATGTGTCATTGATGGAAACGGGCCAGACTACCAACTACCAATTATATGCTGTTGTCAGTGCAAAACATTGAAATGTGCCAGGTTTCCAGAATTCCAAATTTTTTTCTCAGCTTCATTTAGCTCTTTCTTATTAGTAACTCGTGTCCTGCCCTGTTCAACAAAGAACAGTCAACAGTGAACTCTTTTTGAACCAGTGAGAAGGCAGAGGAAGCCACTTACCCCCGACTCCATAAATGCCTGTTAGGGCAATGACCACCCTCACGTCCTTCCCGTGGAGGCCAGAGACATGACCCCTCACACGGCTCTGCTACAGGCCAGGAAGTTTACGCATGTGGGGGAGAAGGGCTGAAAGCGAGAGAAAAACATGCAACTGCTGTGTCCTGAGGGCAGTGTGTGGACTCAGAATTGAACTCAAGTGACAAGAGCAGGTAGATTAGAAACATGACGCATAAGCAACATGAAGTAACCCTGCTTTCCCTCTTTCTGGAAAATGGTCAGTGGCAGTTGAGAGCTCAAGGCAGCATTTTGGTACACAGAAGAGGCATGCCGCCAGCCTCCTGTCTTGCCTGATGGAGAGAGGGAGCTGCCTGTTTGTTCCTACAACTCCTCTATGGTATAACGTAAAGTACATTCTTAGGGGAGTTTTCCTGAAAAAACAAAGCCAATCCCAACAATTCTTGCCATATGTGTGAATATCCATGGTAAATAGTTGTTTGAGATAATTTTTAACTGACTCAGTGTAATAATTGTTTTGGTAAGAGCCTCTGACACTTCTGATGAAATAATTTTGTGTCATTAATTTATATCTGATCTATATAAAGGATATATTTCTGCATTAAGGAAGTTGGTCTCTCGGATTTAGTTTTTTTCCAGGAGGTTATTCTTTGTCCTATTTTAGGCTTCATGTGTGTTTTTTAATAACCTCATCTCAAGAATCTCTGGGACGATAATTCTAAAGAAAAATAAATCTCTTTTACACTTTTAATTTTTTGGCTTACTATACTATTTTAATGATTCATAGAAGATGCTTCATTTTGGGTGTTTTGCTCGTGTCCGTTCAGGGAGCTAAAAAACCTGCTTAAATTAGATTAATAACTTTTAGATTGCTAAAACTTACAGTCTGTGTTAGCAAAATTAGGTGGTTTGAATTCCATGCTAAGAATTCAAAGATCACTGTTCAGACCCCTTTAAATCACAAGCATAAAAATAAGAGAAGTCAAAGTTCTTTTTGTTTTCTCTTTGTATTTGAATCTCTTACAATATGTTATGTCACATTTTCCAGCTTTTTTCAGCAATTAGAGGAGCTAAAAAATTACAACTTTTTACTATGAAAATTAAATTTCCCTTGACGTCATTTACCTTCAGAAATAGGGGCTTTGAAAAAAACATGCCATTATAGAAATGAGTCTGTAACTTTGGTTACAGTAACTTTGGTGAGACAGTCACCATATATGAAGATTTGATTATTATGGGCTCAGAAATATGAATGAAGTAGCATGCCTGTAAAAATCATTGCAGTTCTGTATGCACATGGCAGCTGACTATGAATGTGCTCCTAGTCCACTAGAAATGGAAGGTAAAATATGTGTGTGTGTCTTAAACTACTGTGTCTTAAACTACTGTACCTGGATTTTACACCTAAGGTAGTCTTCTACCTTACATTTGGCATGAGAAGGCAGTACCTATATAATGATATGAATGGCTTAAATGATTTATAATAACTTGTTAAGCTGAGGTAACTTGTTATGGGCTTGCACCCAGTGCTTGAAAAGTGACTGAAAAAGCATTCTTTATTACGAATCATTATTCTGTGCAGTATTGGATAAATGAAGATAAGCTATATCAAGAGAAGATATTTGCATCTGTCTGGTGGAATTAGGTAAAAGTACACTTGGAAGAATGAATTAGATTTTTTTTTTTTCTGCTATTAACCAGTTAATTGTCTAGCGCCATGGGCTCTTGGATCACTCAGCCCATGTTTCCTACTGTTGTATTTGCAGCTAACAGCTGGTCACATCCAAATGCAGTTACTTCTCTTTGTAACAGCTGGACTGTGTGCTGCATGTAATCGGCATTGGGCCTCCTCCTAGAGTTTAGTTATAATGAAAAAGAAGTAATTCTTGAACGTTATGCTTCTGGAGCATCATAAATTAAATGTATTTGCTTTACCACAGTATTTCTCTCTGGTTTGTGTTTTGAAATTGATTGCAATTTAGTGATTGCAAAGTATTTGTGGGCTTAAATAAAACAACTGTTAATGATCTCTTCTCTTCTGCAGAAAATTACATCAGCAGTTTGAAATGTATAAGGAGCAAGTAAAGAAGATGGGTGAAGAATCACAGCAGCAGCAGGAGCAGAAGGGTGATGCCCCAACCTGTGGCATCTGCCACAAAACAAAATTTGCTGATGGCTGTGGCCATAACTGTTCATATTGCCAAACTAAATTCTGTGCGCGCTGTGGAGGAAGAGTGTCTTTACGGTCAAATAAGGTATGCAGTTATGAAAGTTTAGTAACAAGCTTCTCCTAAACTCAGTATCTCTTACTCATGGCTTATGCATCCGAATCACATAGCTACTGAAACAGATTTCCTTTAAGGAGATAATGATATCTACTTTAGGGGCTTTTAAGACATCTGTCCTAATTTCAAATAATTTCCATTTGCAGGTGGATTTGTGACTATGGTTTTTAAGTTAATACATGCCACATTTCTACTAACAGACTCATGAAAGTACAATTCTTTGATTGGAGGATTGAGTCTCTCTATTGGAGACAGGGAGGTATATTTAGTGATCTAGTGATGCTAATATTGACACCGATTACTACAAGTTAGAGCAAGGATTTGTTTTTATCCTGCTTGCCTAGGCTATTCTGTACAAGATTATTGTAAAATTAGTGTCAGAACAGTATATATACAATATATTTTGGAGCTTTTACGTCTTTATTATCTGTTATACATATGCACATGTATTATGTATATGTACATATAAATATGCATACAAACATCAAAATATTTTTAGGAAAAAATTAAACGCACTAACAGTATAGAGTTACAGTTAGTATACTGGTGTTTATTGTATAACAACAGGTAAAAGAGCAATCTGAATTTTTAAAAAGTTGGATCATAGAGTAAAAAATTCAGCAAAACTGAGGTAATCACAGAAAACAGTTCTGAGATCGGTTTATTCAACACTTTAGATAAAAAGTTCACATCTGAGTCATGTATTTCAGATTCTGACAGATACTTGTAGAACATTCATGACAATACTGAAGACATCTTATGCTAGTCCTTGGAAACACATATTTTGTAAACCAATACAATAATTTAATAATTTAATATTTATTAATATAATCATTTTTCAATATAATTTATTTCCATAAATCTGTTTTTTTCTGTAATATGTTCATTGCAAATACCATACAATCTGCAAATATTATCTTACTCTTTTGGAAGGTAGGAGACAATGGTATAAATGTTATGTATTTCTTTGTCCAAGAGTGAAAGTTAGGCTTAAATAATGGATTCAAGTTTTTGGTTGACAAAGTATAAAATAATCTGCTATTTCCTGATGATGAAAGTAACTGAGGTTGTGTGTACATCTCTCAAACTGCCTTGGATTTTGTTAAGGTGATTTTAAAATTTTCTCTTCAGTAAGTTCACATATTTTTATTGTTTTTTTATAAGTAACTAAATCATGTTGCCGGTAATAAGGGATATAATAATTTCTGTATTAATTTCATCTGATTATAGAAGACAATCAGGAGAGATATTTGATTTATTATGTCTACATACTTAGAAACATAGAAAAAGTGCATTAGGAGGAAGGCTTCATGTCCCAATGAAATGTTCTGATACATCATTTAGACTGTCCTTGGGATGGATCATGTGATCTTGGCAGATATTTGTTTGACTTCTTTTGACAGATTTCCAATGAGATTCTTCAACACGCTCTTAGGTCATTTGTTCCACTGCTTCACCATCCTCACCGTAGAAAGCTTTTCTTACTGTCCAACCTAAATCTGTCTTTCTGTAAGCTGACTTCTCCATTCAGTATTATGAGTCTGTTCTGCAACTCTTCTCAGCTGGCTTTTTTTTCTACTACTATTGATAATTTAGTGTGATGAATAAGCTTTTCTGTCTTTCATTCATTTCTGTTCTAGATAATTTATGAATATGCTGGACAGAGCATCTCTAGACAGATCCCCTGTGAGGCTTCACTGCTGATACCTCTCCCTTAAAATCCCCGACCATTTATTCCTGTTCTTTTCTTCTTGTCTTTTCATCAACTAAGTTTTCTCATGGATGAATTTATTCCTATTCCATGGCAGCTGAAATTCTTTAAAAGCCTGGAAGCCCAACTCAGCAGTATGAATAAATTCCATTTACTCACTTTCTCTGTGGCTCCTTGAAGGAATTCTAATACATGTAACAGACACAAATTCCCTTTGCTAAAGCCATTCTGACATTTCCACCTTTTATTGTAATTTATTCATATGCTTGCTAATTTTATTCTCTATTTTGGTTTCTACAAATCTGTCCAATGTGGATGTCAGACTCACTTGTCAATTATTCAGTTGATCTAACACTGAAATTCCTTAAAAACAAATAAATTGGCACCTTTTATTGTTCTTGTCAATGAAAGACTCTGTATTACAGTTAATAGTTAGATATTTTAGACTTGAGATGTTTTATGCTGAGTATCATCTGATTTTAAAAATTTGTTACTGTTTTTTTTTGTTGACTCACTTTATAGCTTCTCTTTCTGAAATATCAGTTTGAAGTATATCCTCCAGTTCATTCTGCATAAAATAATATTTTAGAGTAAGTAGCTCTCTAATAACTGTGAGCATGAATACAAAAGATTTAATTCAGACAGACTGTGGCAGTCTCCTGTTAATGATCTCTTTTATGCCTATACACATTAGTCCATGAAAATAATATTTGGTCTACCAGAATTTACCAGAATTCGTTCTTTTCTGTTTTCCTTAATGGATACAACTTCAACTTCTTGAAAGATGACTTCTAATAACTTCCTCTTTTAACTTTGCTAGATTTTCTTTGGTCTTTGTAGACATTTTTTGACAGGTTTTATATGTCTGCTTTGGACTTTATATAAGGTGATTCTTAAACTGTCTGAAATGTTCTTTGATGGAGCTGTTTGATCTGTTTGTGATCTTTTTCATAATACCAAGTTTCAAGCAAAATTCATGCCATTTACACCAGCTTCTGCTACTAAATAGTTTAGTACAGACCAGTGTTAGCAGCATGCATCTCAGAAGATGTAGAATTGCAAAGAACACTTCTCTTTCGAAGGTCGCAAGGAGGACTATTGCTTACAAGGTTTGTGGTCATGAGTAGGAGCAGAGCGTGGAAATGTTTGGCTGTTGTCAGAGCATTAGATTAGGATTCTCAGAATGATTGGATGATTTATTCCTTTTTCAGTTTATTTTATTTTCAGTTTATTTTCCTTTTTCAGTTTAGTTACAGTGCCTGAAATATAGGCATTAAAAGTCAGTTCAGGTTGTACAAAAATTATCATTATGTGGAAGCTCCTTCTAGATCAAACAAATAAAACTGGTAATGGTGATACTGCTGCTTCTGTACTGCTTATTATCTTAGTGAATAGAGTATTCAGCCAGGATGGGGCTTAAAACATAAACATCTTTTATGTTTATGAACAATTTCAGATTGATTAAAACTGAAATAATAGATCACATGACAGCAAGCAGTAATTGTTCTTAGTAATATAGGTACCATTGATATACAAAATATATTACTGTTCTTTTTTTAATTATATACTATATAATTTATATAGGGAAATGCACGCTGAATAAGGCAGTGGACAGCAGAACGAGGTTTATGCAGCTGAGAAATTTACATGCTGAAATATTGGACAAATACAGCTTCCAGATAGATACAACTTTGTGTGCGGTGAATATAAATTTCAACAGCTCAGAATGCCAGTTCAGTAAACCAATGTTTCACTTGAAAGGAAGAAAACAATACTTGTCTGAAAACTTAATTTGACGCATGCTGAATACCTTCTTTCAAGGTGTTTGGCAACCTACTATCACTTGCAGCCACTGAAACATCCTTCTCTCTTTGAGCATGGAAAGTAAGAGATTTTCGGTTGTTTTATAGGACCCAGCAACTGCGTGCAAAACACAAGGTATAAGTAAGGAACTTCTCTCAGCTCCCTCTGGTTCTGTGAAAACTTTGCATTCTGATTATTTCTCTGGGGCTAGGTTTGATTTTCAGAAAACCATCAAGTTCTCTTTGTTGAATGATTCTAACTGCAGGACATGCTGTGTGACAATCCGTATGGAGTCACAAACCAAAATTTTAGCACCGAAGAATTAGTCTGTCACAATCAGGATTTCTAAGTCACTAGGATTTGGGATAAACTCAGTGATTTCCTATTGCATACAAATAAGTTGGTCCTTAGGAGACATGGTTTGTCTCTGGTTTGATTCTGCATTTCTCTAGAAAAGTCGTGACATTGCAAACTTGAGGAAAGGGTTTCTCTAAACCGTGTGGTGTTTTTTTTTTTTTTCTTTTCAGTTTAGCCTATGTAACACCTGTAAAATCTGATAACCTACAACTGTATTCATCTTTCTGGAGAATCTCAGTACAACTATCTCTGAAAGAAAGGAAAATCAGCTGCTAAATTATTCCAAAGACAATCTCTTATTTAGAAGTTGTAAATTCACAACTGGAGGCTGTAAACGTTATCCTTCTAATTAGGATGAATTTCACATCTCAGTCTCTCCATTAATAAAATAGAGTTTGTATTATCAAATATATCAAAGACTTACAATCTGAAATCTGGTCCTGATTATATAAGAACTATGTTAATGCCATAGTTAACATCTATGATTGTTAAGACATCTCTAAATGATCAGCTCCATTTTATTTGAGGTGATCAGCCTCTTTATTCTCTCGAAAGTTATACCCAAACTTAGCAGGACTACAGTTCAGCTAGTACACATCATGGTCCTTAGTACTATTCCCCACTCCTTCTCCAAATGGGGTTTGGCTGCCTGTGCTCATGGGCAGCTCTGACGTGGTGCAGCTGTGACCTGGGATCAGCCTTGGGGAAAGGGCTGCGTGAGAAGGGGCTGCAATGAGCCCTCTTGGGACCTCCAGTCCCTCGCCTGGGAGCTGCTTTTCAGCTTGGGCACTCAGCCTTGGTCGCTGCCTGAGCCATGCCACCGCTTGTCCAGGTCCCTTGCTGACTCAAATCTGTAGGCTTGGCTTCGCAGCTGGCCTCAGCTCTACCTCATCGCCATGCACCTGCTGGGGACCTGGATTCTTTGCTGACCCTAGTTACAGTCCTGGGCCCTACCTTGCTCCCCTTGCCTGTGTGCTGTGGGACACAACCCTGTAGGTGGGGGCATGGCCTGCCTCATGTCACCCTTTGTACCCTGGTCCTGGCCCTGGCCAAGCTGCTGACCCTGCTTGTGCCTGGACGGTATAGAAGTAGCGCACTCTCTCAGCAAAACACTTCTTCAAATTGCTGCATTTAATACTAAGAGTAAAAACCTTCCCACAACTGTCATTCTGAACCAGGAGATGTTGCTCCTTTCCAGCCTGTAAACTTTTCTTGCAAACTGATGCCAAGCAGAAATGATATTCAGAATCTGCATTCCTGTATTGACACCTCGGGTTCTCTTGATTCTTCAAAAGAACCCTGTGATTTTAATACAAACTATGTGGATATGATCATTCCCTTCAAATGACAACTGCACAAACTATTTCTGTTATTAATTTTATTTACTTGAAACTATTTTCATTTGGTAGCTGTTTTGAATCTCATTAAACAGCAGATGATGGTCTCAATTTCAACAGAGGTTAGGCAAGTTTGAACTCTTCACTCTATTTCATAGCTTTCAAAAACCTTGGAGGTTATTACGATCCTGACACAATGAAGAACTGATAATTTTAGACAAACTGATAACTTTAGGCACTTAAGGTGAAAAAATGCTGTCTTGAAGAGTGGCTTTGGCTCACACAGATGCCAGATTGACCTTCTAACAGACTTTTTTTTTTTTAAAGGATAAGGTGTAGATATTGACTCATTCTAGATTTATTTTGAGTACGGGATGGAATTCCAGGCATTTTGCTAACATTTCTGTGTGTCTGAATGTTCATGGAGTTAAGACCTTTCCCCATAAAACTGATATTAAAATATACTTGCATTTTCACATACAACAAAACAGTACCACCGAAGTCTAACCAATTTGTTGCTTTTTTAGCATCAGTTCTTTGAGAATTGAATTGAATAATTTCTTAAATGTCTTTGCTATTGAAATGACTGATTAGACTGTCTCCCATATGGTCAGACATGTCACTACTTGCATTGTACTGCTATGAACTCAAGAATGTTTGACAGCCACGTGGGGGAGGCAGCTGAGAGGCTGGAGCTAGTCTTAGGTGTTTAGTAAAGCATGATGGCTTGTCTTGAAGTTCACATATCTTTATATTTCATAGCCTGTTTCTGAAAAGACACTCTTCATCCTGGAGATTATTCAACATAGGTAGATTGTGTTAACCAAGTCTTGATTCCTGTTATGATCACGGTGTGAATGACAGGATTTGGAGTCTTAACTGCCCTTTCAAAGCCACCAATTTTTGGGATTACTGCTTTGTGTTGGAAAGCTTACACTTATATGGTGAAGAGTTTGACACTCTTCATTATGCCATTAATTTCTGAGAAAAATCTTTCATCTTATTTTAAGATATAGTTTATAAATATGTGTATATATATATTATTTTAATTGTTGCCTAAGTGGTGCTTGTACTTTGGGGTGTCATTTGAGCTAACAGAGAGACTTCTCTACTGATAATATCTTTGGTACATGAGAATTACTGATTAGCCATGATTTTCACTAATACACTCTGAGGTTTTAGGAAATGTGAGTTGGTATTTTCTCCTTGCTTACAATCTTAGGATGCATTTAGTATGTGTTTTAGCTTTTCTGTGATTGAAGTTAAGTTTGGTTTTTGGAAACTCTTGATTTGAACACAAATTAAGATTTGGCAAAATGAGACAGTGATGGAACAGAACAGTACTACCAGATCAATATTTGTTAGCCAATAGTTTCTAACATTAGAACCTCGTGGCACAAGAGTAGGTATTAGAAAAAATGTCTCAAAACTCTTAAACCGTCCTTTCTAAAATATATATCAGTGTTGTAGTGAGAGTTTTTTTCTGTCTTTCAAATTTTTTATTACTGAGTTGTCTCTATTACTGTTTTCTATGTATACTTCATTATGTTGTCATTTGAATTTACTTTTCTTGTATGAATTTACATTTCTTCCTGTGTATTATGGTTTTTTACTCCTCGTAAGTGTTTTATGAATCCTCATATCTTGGGTGAAAACTACTGAGTGAAATAATAGATTAGAACATAATTCATAGCATGAAGAGGTGCAGATCATCTGTGTGTTTGCAGATTATTGGAATAATTAATATGTAAATTTTCTATGTATAATTATCGCTTACAATTTGGCTAGACTGGAATACTATGTTAGAACAGCATAAAAGTAGTCAGGACAGTGGATAAATTATATTAGTCATTCTTTTTGGAATAGAGATAAAATTGGGAAAGAAATCCATATGAATGACAAAACAGAATGTTTAAACATATGTAGGTGTATTGTATGTAGGAGAAAGTTATTTAAAAAGGGTAATATAGCTAGATTTATTTCATGAGTGAGGAAAAAGTATCATAGCATAATTGGGTTGGAAAGGACCTTGGGAGGTCGTCTCATCCACACTCTCACTCAAAGAATGTTGAATTACATGAGTTTTCAGAGGGCCTTTCCCAGGTGAGTTTTGTATCTTCAAGGATGGAGATTCATCAACCACTCTGAGCAACCTGTTCCAGTGCTTGACGACTCTCATGATTAAAAAACAGAAGAAAAATTTCCTTATACCTAGTCTGAATTTCCCATGTTCCAACTTGTATTTGTTGCCTTTTGTCCCATGCTTCAATGTGTATCTTTGAGGAGAATACTACATGTTAATACTACTTGTCATCAAATGACCAAACTACACGTCTTGTGTAGTGAAAATTGTAAGGAAATAACACAGCTTCTAAGCATTTTCTTGAAATATTATAAGCCTTATTTATAGTCTATTTTAAAATTTCAGGGATAGTGGTGCAGTGCAGAATATGAAAAACAGAAGTTAAAACTGAAGACATTAAAAGTTAAGACATTAAGGACTGTGCTAGAAACAGGTAATACTGCTCTAAAGAATAGTCAGCCTAGGCACATAGAACAGTAAGCTAAGCTATATGATAAAAAAATCAAATAATAAAGATACTTTTAATCTCAAAATTTGTTTTTTTAAGGATCTTGTCCCTCTTAAACCTTTGTATAAGTTTTAACCTCTTCTACTTAATATTTACATTTTTCATTCATTATTGATTGTTTTAAAGATGTTCCTATTTTCTAGTTTGTGTCTGTTTCACATTTTTTTTGTGAAACCTTCTACCTTTACTTTTTTCTTCAGTTTAATGTATTTAAAATCTTTATCTTTGTCATGTGCTATTTTACCTACTGTGTCTTGTTGGAGTTTATTTAATTTTCTCAAGTTCTTTTGCTTTAAAATTTTATTTTTAATTGCTGTCTGCATCCTTAAAGCGGGGAGCTGGACTATGCTGACTTAATTGCTCTTCTGTGCTGTTAGTTACAGCGTTCACTGAGACATTCACTGAGAAAGCAACCTAATCAGGCATTTACAATTTTAAAAATTTCTTAGCCTCTGTGCTAAAAATACCTGCTTATGGATTATGCTCCTCTTGCATAGTAGAGTATATTTCTTCAGAGGTGAGGATGAGAAATTGAGGCGCTAGATGTTTCCATTCAAAATATCTATAAGCACTACTGCCACTCTTATTGCAGTGGGACAGGAAGCCCTGCTAGGAAAGTAGCAGAGCACCTGGTGCTGTGCAGATAAATATGTCCCTGCACACAGAGTGATAATGCTTAGAAGTGCTGTGATTTAGATAGCTTTCAATGGTATTTGCTATTCGTATAACTGAGACTGCCACTAAAACCTGTAGCGTCTTTGAAAAGACTTTAATCTTTTACCACTGTACATAGGATCATAGAATAAGCTGGGTCAGATGGGACCTGTGGAGGTTATCTAGACCAATCTCCTGCTCCAAGCAGGATTAATTTCTAAGTCAGACCAGGTTTTCAGGATCTTGTCCAACTGAGTTGTAAAAATCTCCAAGGATGGAGAATCTGTAACCTCTTTGGGCAACCTCTTTCAGTGCTTAACCATTCTTGTGATTTTTGTTTTTTTCTTCTATCCAGTCCAATCCTTTGATTGTCCATTAGCTGTGATCTTCAAGAAAATTCTGTCATTGTCTTCCCTATAGCTCACCTTTAAGTAGTTGAAGAATGCAAGTATTTCCCCTTTTCCCACACCCTTCCCTACCCCAGCCTTCTTTTGGCCAAACAAGCCTATCTCCCTCAGGTTCTCCTTGTATACTGTGTGCTTTAGTGCCCTGACTGTCTTGGTTGGCCTCTGTTGTATTCTCTCCTGTTTTTTGTATCTCTAGTATTGGGGGGAACCTAAAACTTCTATAAGAGCACAGGAGCAAAAAGTTGTATGTCATATGGGTAGCTGAACAAGAAAGCTATGAAACGAGTTGTCACCGTTTCTTGGTGAGCAGTTGTATTTCCAACATGGCTAAGTGCTTAATTGCATGCCTAGATTTAGTCTCTGTATTGGCATGTGAAATTAAGGTACCACAAAAAAATCATCCATCATTCACAAAAATGGGGAATAGTTTTGCCTGAGAGCATTTTGAATATTTTTGTTTTCTAAAGTATTATTCCATTTACAATTTTAGACAGCTAAAAAGACAATTCCTTAAAGGAAAATAATAATCAATGGGAATGTTTGTATTTAATATTCATGGGTATGAAAAAGAAAGTATAAATGATACAGATCTGACATGACATGCAGTAAACACTTGTAACAAACTGTCTCCTTATGCTTTAAAACTCTAGTATTTTAAAGATCTGTTGAGTGACTAACATGCAGTTATGCCATTACGCAAACCCTGTATCTGGCTGTAGTAAACAAGCATTCTTCATTTCACTGGACTCTTTGCAAGTGCAAAGGGTTGATGCATGCTAATCATTTGCAACACTGGGGCCCAAGGCATGTAGAGCTAAATTCTGCATCCTTTTAATGAGATGCCCCATTTGTTTTATTAAGGTAATTTGGACATGACTCCCAAATTATTTTTATGAAAATAATTTTCTTTGTGCAGTTTTTTTGTACAAATATTTTCTTTGATATCTAAAATTGTCTCAATTTTACCCATGAAAGGATTAACAAAATTATTAAAATGACATATTTTTCACTAGATCTTCTTCACCACTAGGGGAAATAAGAAAGATAAATATTAATTCCTTTCATATTTGTTTGTTTATTTTACTAACAAATACTACTGCTTGCTTTCAAAATGAAAGTGACTCTTTCCTTCTTTGTCTTTTTTCTGTCCTTTCTTTCTTGCTTTCGTGGATATGAACTCCAGGAGGACAAAGTGGTTAGAGCCTTTTTTCTGTCTAAAGTTCTTTTCTTTTATAGGTAGACTTATTTCCTGGCCTACATTTGCTTTCATTTACACAGGTGTAATTCCTGCTGAAGGCAAGGGGAGTTACTGTCATTAAAATGAAAGCAATGTTTGGCATGAAAGGCTTACCTGTTTTTCAGATAACTTACTAATAATCTGTTAGCTGTTGTGAACAGTATGCATGATATTCCTCTCTGTTTGCAGCTTTTGTGAGCATGCCCCTACTTTTCCTTTAGTTTTGCAATATGATATGTGCACATTTTAAAAAAATTAAATAGGTAATTGTCTCGTAGGTGTTTCTCTAACAAAAATACAAATGAATTTTGTCAAGGTGGCATAAAGTTGTCAAAATAATTTTTGCACCCTGTGGTGGTCGTGTTTGTATCATTGATATATATGCACTCAACATTTTAGCTTGTAATTTTTTTTTAGCACGGTAGTTCAATTTTGATTTTTAATGACAATACAATTAGATACTAGTAAACGTTAAGAAAACATATTTATTCTAAACATTTAGGAATATGCCAGCAATGTCATAGAGTTATCCACTAATATATAAATTATTTTCTAATTGAAATGGTATGTAGGCATTCCTAAAATGTAGTGCACATATTGTATTGAGCATAATGTTGAAATAATGTTAGACGTTATGCATGTCATTGACACTGTGTTTGTCTTGCTAATATTACACCTACAGTAAATATTTTAATCTGATTTTATTTTAGCTATGTTTAGAAAAGGTAGTATAAATCTGAATTTGAGAATAAGCCTGGGTATATTTCAATATTTTACCAAATGAAATGTGATTTTTTTTTTTTTTTTTTTTTTTTTTTTACATAACAGAATTGAGAAAACTACCTGAGCTAGTGTAAATCTGCTCTTCCATGAAAATCTCTAATGTATTCTAAAGAATTGCAATTGTAAAAGCGACTTGCCCTGTAGTGCTTGGCAAGTAAGTTCCTATATTAGATGGAGTAAAGAAATTCTCTAGTATTCATATGCATTTAGTGAATGTATACACAGCAAAGTCTTTTGCTACAATAAATGTAATTTTTTCTTACTGATAGCAGTGTCAAGGCTCACATTTAACTCACACGTATGGTTCAGAATTACTTTGCTTCATACAGAAACTGTAAGCCATCTGCTGTTGTTGCCATTTAGCATATGGTTTTACTAGCAGGCAAGCGATCTTTGTGGTGGGCCACGTACTGGTCCCCCAGTGTCGTGGTTTAGCCCCAGTCGGCAACTAAGCACCACGCAGCCGCTCGCTCACCCTCCCCCTCCCCGGTGGGATGGGGGAGAGAATCGGAAGGGCAACAGTAAGAAAACCCACGGGTTGAGATAAGAACAGTTTAATAATTGAAATAAAATAATAATAATAGTAATAATAATAATGATGATAATAATAATAATAATAATTGTAATGAAAAGGAGAACGAGAGAGACAAACAAAACCCAGGGAAAAGAAAACAAGTGATGCAACCGCTCACCACCCGCCGACCGACACCCAGCCAGTCCCCGAGCAGCGATCGCTGCCCCCCGGCTAACTCCCCTCGGTTTATATACTGAGCATGACGTCATATGGTATGGAATAGCTCTTTGGTCAATTTGGATCAACTATCTTGGGCTGTGCCCCCTCCCAACTTCTTGTGCACCTGGCAGAGCATGGGAAGCTGAAAAAGAAAGTCCTTGACTAGTCTAAGCATTACTTAGCAACAACTAAAACATCAGTGTGTTATCAGCATTCTTCTCATACTAAATCCAAAACACAGCACTATGCCACCTACTAGGAAGAAAATTAACTCTAACTCAGCTGAAACCAGGACACCCAGTCTGGTAGAGGGTTACATAGTTTTCTTTTGGCCTACATCATCAAAGTTTTTTGCAATTAAAAGGCTGTGAACTCATAGAAGCCATGAAGTTCCTAGAATATGGAGGTAGCTGTAGAGTACAAAAGGTAGATGAATAAAAGGAATCATTTTCTCCTTGAGGAATTTACCCTTTCAGTATAATCTTGTAAGTGATTGATGCAAGCTAACAGTATTCCCACAGTCCATCCAACAACTAATGTCTGTGAGGTACTCATCTATTTTTTAGCAGTATCAAATCCTAAATTCACTCGGAAAATAAAAAACAAGAGTGAAGGAGGTCACAGTAATAAGGTTATATGATGATCTAGTTTCACCATGTACATGTGTTAAGGAGGGAAGGGACAGGAATTTCTCTAGCTAATAAAGTAGTTAGATTTTTCCATAAATAATGACGGTGCCTCAAGTTGCTTTAGGTAATATCTGTTTCTGCTGATTTTGAAATAGGTGTTTTAGAAGTTATGAAGGCAGAAAGAACAATAAATACTTTAGGTCAACTTTTTCTCCACTACAAACATTGTGAAGTAGGGACAGCAGTGGTATTCATCTTGCTATTTTAGTGCTAACAGTAAGGTTAAAAACCCTGGTGTATTGTATGCAGATACCATTCAAAACAGATACTTCAATATAACAGGATTTTTAAATTTTGTGTGATACAGCATTTACCAGTAGGTTAACCCATTCAGAGGATCCTTAATGTTACTGGTTATCCTTCATTTTCCAGTGTTACCGTATCAGAGAAGGTGTGAATTCCAGTATTTCTTAAGAAGCCTATTCTGTATTTTGTAACCATAGAATGTCAAGTTCAACCTACAGTGCTCCTAGATAAAGCTAAAGATACTTGGTGACTGTTGGTGGTATGTTGACCCAATTTAACAACACGGATTTGGAAAATGAGGTGTATTCAAAGCATCAGGTCTGTGAGGAGTTAGAGAGTAGAAAGACATTTTAGTATGTCCCCTGTAGAAATCTTGTCACATCTTTTCGTAAAGATTAAGATTTTAGGGAAAAGCTGGACAGCACATGGTGTTGAATGATTGGGACAATCATACACCAGTCTACTGGTGCTATTTATGGTGGTGAGGAATGTAGATGGACATTAATTCTGACTGTGTTGTAATGTTGTAGTTGTACCATTAAACATGCACGGAAGGCAACTTATATTACATACTAATACCACTTTGGAGTATAAAGCTCACTGTGCCTTTTTCCACACAGAACGTGGGAATGACTAATGAATGTCCCAGTCCTTCATTAGTCTGGTATCACAGTATATAAAGAAGTACTTTTGCAAAGTGGAGACCCAAATGTACCAGAAAGAAATAATTTATGTTAAATTATAAAAGAGTAAGATCATCTCTGAGAAGAAAATAGTTGATTTTTTAATTGAAAAACAGTGTGATTAATGAATTTTTTCCATCTTCTGGATCTTTTTTCTTTAAGTAACAAAGATACATTTTAAAGGATTTCCTGCATTTGTGTCACTATTATTCAATCAAAATGTGACTATGAGGTAGAGGAATGCTCTTTGAGAAACCAGAGTCAATTAAGGCTGATTGAAATGAAGTTTATTTCAAAACATAAAGATTCACAGGATCATCTTCCTTTTACTTAGATTTTGACAATTATATTCCTAACCAAATAACTTTATTAAAATGAGCAACACCATTAGCTAGAGTAGTGAAATTGTATGGCTATATAATTGAAAATCATGAAAGGTGTGATTAAAAAGATGAGGAACGAAGCAGTGCAGTACAGTTTGTGTAAAAACGTATCTTCATTGCAAATAGTAGGAAATGAAGTAGTAGTAGAATATTTTAATTTTGTCTGAATATTATCCTGAATTTAAATGAAATTATATACTATGTACCGTTGCTTGGAGGCAGTGGCTTTAAAGTAATCACTGATATTTCTGGAGAAAACATGTAAGTAAGCAACCTAATATAGGAAGTTTTTTGAAATGGTTGGCAGGAGAAAACATGGTTCCTTCTGATTTAGTTTCCTTCACTTGCTGGTCATGATCTGGCTTTTTAAAACTTTGATAAAATCCCTATACAGTGTTTAGTTACGGACATTTGAGGTTTAGATACATCAATTCATGTTTTGTTTTTCAATTGTTCGTTTTCTTATTCTTTGCTTAATAACTGTCTCAGGTACAGAGATAAAAAGACGAGTTTTATGGTTCAAGTTAGATGCAACTTAATTAAATTACATGGAAACATTATTTGCAACAAATGTTGTTTAGGTTGGTGCTGTCCTGTTTGAAAGAGAGGGAAAATCTCTTTCTGGATTAGACAATGCCTGTTGCTGATAGTGAATTGTGTGTTTTTTTTTCCTCCATCCCAATAGTTAGGATGTGGTTGCTCATTGTCTCTCATAAAATCAGAGTCAAATGAAGCCAAAAGATTATGTATATGTGTGTTTATGATACAGAGAAAATGTGTTTTTTAAAAGTTGAGGGAGAAAGAGGACTTCAGAGAAATGGCGATTCCTTTATATTCCTGATAGTGAGAGGAAGTCATCTTAATTTTCTGGCATCCCCTTCATTCAGTGTTAGGAAGAATAGTTTCCTGAGAAAGCACTGATGGCCCTGGAAACTGATCTGGAGTCCATCAGAGAAGTGCAAAGACTGACTCGGTATTAATCTCACAGGTTCTAACACAGACCTGTAACTCAAACTAGAAGAATAGATTTTCTTTTCATAGCTGTATTTCTGCATAATCAGTTAAACACTTCTCTTGCTGGTCATGATCTGGCTTTAAAAAACTTTGATAAAATCCTTGTGTTTAGTTATGGACGTTTGAGGTTTAGATACATCAATTCAAGTTTTTCAAGTGTTTGTTTTCAAGTGACAAGTTTTAAAGTGACATGAAATGGGCAATTCAGTGTCCTGGCTTTCAGAGATTCTCTCTTCTTTCATCTCTTTTAGCGGGTTCAGGAAGTTGTTTTTAGGGAATCTGTTTTAAACTGCTACAGGTAAATCAAAGCCTTCAACAGAAATGTTTATAATTCCGTAAAGGATAAATCTGAGGAGCAGTGCTAGGGAACTTCTTCCTTGTTCTGTCTTTATTTCCTGGATAAAGTGGATAAAACATTTGACACTTTCCTTGAAGTAAGTCTTCTACCTTTGTGATGTTATTGAAGTAAGTCTTCTACCTTTGTGATGTTATTGAAGTACTTAAGACATAGACAAATAGCTTGTCTTTAAAAATCAAGTCTTCAACCTTCACCAGTCTTAAGAACCTGCAGAATCTTTTTTTGATAGTCATCTCAAAGACTCCTCCAAGCAAATTCATAATCGAATGTATTTACTGAATAGTTTCCTAGGTTAATTTCTCTAAATGACTGACTTCGGAATTTTACTTCAACTTTAATCATTAAATCAAAGTTTAATAATTTTTGAGATTCCTAGACACAGTTCAGACAATGGCAGTTATTTTTAGCAAATTAGTCTCATAAAACAATTCTATATAAAGTTACATTAGAAAAGATCAAAAGCGATTATCATTGGGCATTATTCTCCCTCCCTTTGTCTTACTGCAGTTAAAACTTCCTATTCCCCGGTTTTCCTTCACCATGTTCCAGAGTAATGAATATTATTATTCCACTCAGGAGAGACGAAGGTGGTGGTGAGAATGCTTCCTGTCATTTTGTGGAAATTTCACTGTGAAACAAGAGAGAAAGTTTTTCTCATTTTACTTCTGCCATTCTGAACAGCTCCTGGGCCCTACCAAGAATTCTGTTGTTTCTAAACCATCTGTGTTGCAGGTCTGTACCTCCACAGTGCCCTACAGCTTTCTCACCTGGAATTGCACAAATGTGAAAAGTATTTGTAGAAACCATAGGTTGCTCCTCCTACTGCTGCCTTCTTGCTATTGGAAAATATCTGTTTGGGTAAACTCTTACCCTGTTCTTGACACTTGACTCAGACTGACTTTGTATGAAGAAACACACTCTGAGTCTCATCAAGGTTTTCATGGGCTGCATATGCTCTAAAGGATATGTTTTTTTAACGAAGAAATATGTTAATTTCCAGATTACTGAAATTTGGAAAAAAAAATTTTTTACAAAAAGACTCACAAAACCAATAGAATATTTCCTAGACTTAGAATACCTCTGACAAAAGCCTCCTGTACAAGCTATTATTTAGGATCATTTACTGAGATATCTCTCTGCTGTGGGAAGCTTAATGATTTTCTTCATCTCTTTGAGTATTGTCTTTCAGATTGGGATCTTTAAAAGTAATTTGGAGAGTTGGCAACTTAGACCTTCCTGTCTTGGGCCACTTGTCCTAGGCTGTCCTCTGATCCTATTTCTCATGTATCCATTTGTCTAAGCTACTCTCTTTTATCTTACTGTGTTCAGAGCTCACTCTTGTTTCCTTCATCACTACAGAATGCACTTCCAGTAGCAGAAGGTGCTTTTAACGAACATGGCCCATGTTTTTTCTGTCTTCTGTTTCTTGGAGTTGGATTGCAAAACATAAATAAAATGGACTCTCTGTAAATATATTTAAATACTAAGTTGCTTCTTTGCTCTCTGTCAAAATTACTCTGATTGCACGGTGAAATCATGTTCTCTACTCAAAAATACGTTACCTAGCTTTCCGTTTTCACTATTTTCAAGACTGTCAAGACGTGGCATGTAGTAGAATGTAGTCGGTATACATACGTCTTATTAAAGTTGCAGATTTAGACTTGCCTGAAATCCTGGTGAAGACCACACATGGGAAGTGCATCCTATTGATGGTGAAATTGGCATACAAATGTTTTCCCTAAATTAGATCTCATGTGTTGTTAACTTTGATGGCCTTACTGTCATACTAAGATACACTCTGTGCTGGTCATGACAGTCAAGGAACAGGGAGATTACACTACATTGTAGTCCAACTTCATACTAACTTCTGTGAGCTGCTGGAGAAGTTGGGGAACAGGGAGAAGGTATGAGGGTTCTTCTTTGTTTTTTTTTTTTCCTCTTCACCACAATGCCCTTTGGCCCATTTCCTCATGCACAGATCAATGGCATACCCTCCACAGTGTTCAAGGAAAGGGGGGGGTGTGGTCCTAGCAACTGCCAGTCTCCTTTTCCAGCTTCTCTTGTATTTGAAAGTTAATTAGAAAATAAAAATAAAACAACTTCTTGACACAATGTAGCTTCAGAATGGTCTTAACTAGTTCAATCTAATGACTACATGGGGTTTTATATGTGTGAGACTTTGCTTTTGTTAGCAAGCTCCATGCTTGAAGAACACACTTGGATATGGTTCTTGCTTAAGAATGAACTGAAAACTAACTAGAAGAGTAAGTAAGTCTGAAAATCGTTTTACAGTCATATATGTACTTCTTCGATACTGAATAAACAAGGGTTTATGTGCCCAAAAACTTGTATAATTTTCTCACCTACAACAGTCAGTGTAAACAGGTATTAGTTCCTCCTATAAACCTTGTCCTGTACATGTACACTATGGTGTTGTAATTTTGTAGTACAGAAATTAGAAGTAGTTGGTTTGCTTTTAGATGGTACTGAATTTCTGAAAAGCATTAGAGTTGATTTAGAGAGAGCCTGGTGGAATTAGAAGAGCTGGCTTTCATTTTGCTAACTATTTCTCCTATCCTGATAGCACTAGAAATTTATCTTTTCATTTCAAATTGTGCAAAATAGATCCATTTTCCATTTAATTTCTTCTTCAGGCTATCCTAAAATAATCTTATCTTAAAATGTGTATGGAAACAGTGTAATAACAATATATACTTTATCACATCAATAAATTTTTACTTTCATTTTTTCTCAAATTAATAAAGCTATTTGCAATTCTAGAAACAGAAGACGAAACAGTTCTTAAGCAGTAAGTTATATTTGCCACCTGTTGCGATATTCAGAAACCATATCATGTGCTATTAAGTTCCAGGTGTAGACCTTTATCAAAGGTAGCTCAGCAAATTCCTTGTTTCAGTTCCAGGTGTGTAACAGCACACCTAGGACTCTTTGGACACAGTTAGACATTAGGCACAATAGGGGATGGTATAAATGTTTAATTATCTAAATTCAGCTTCAGTGGCTGGAAACCAGTGCCTATATATATAAATAATGAAGACATTGCTAGTAATAAAGTAAAGCGGCAAACCTCCCAAGGTGTGGTGGTGGTGTTTTTTTTTTTTCCCCCTCAACTGTTTACTTAGAGCTTTATTTAACTAGTATCTTCAAGGAACAGTTTATTGATAGGTTGAGGAATTAAATGAAAAAGGCCTTGCATCTGGGTTAATATTGTCTGTTTGCTGTTTAGATCTGCTGTGTGAAAAAAGGAATTTGTATAGCAAGCATCTGTTGATATATCAAATACTGGATGCGCAGGCAAGACAGTTATTCAGCATAGTATGAGTGACTTTATGCCGATAACTTCAGGAGATATTGGACTTAAATGCATTCATGGAGAGATTTAAATAAATGTGAAAAATACTGTGTTTAAACAAGATGTCACCTATGAAGTATAAATAGGAGGGCATTTTAAAATTAGAACTTCCTTGTTTGAATTATTATAAAGATGCCTTCATTCAGCATCAAGGAGATCTATGGAAAAGCCTGGATTTCAGGTAGCTAATTCAATTTCAGTTAATTGATGTGTGTTAATATTTATAGTTTTTTGACAGCTAGTTTCAAGTAGTTCACAAGTCCTTCTTATTTTAGATCTGCAAGGAATAAAATACCTATGCTTTGTGAACCAAGTACATAAAAAATTAACAGGAGTTCTGTTTGATGTTGGGGATAATTTACTTTCACAAAATAAATCCCTAGAGTGTTTTTATACTGGTAGACTCATAGATGTATCTTTATTAACTGAAGTTAGAATCAGTCATTTATTTTACTATGTATACAGATATGCCTACCATTTGTCTTTAAATGTTTAAACTTCTCAGGCAGTGTTAATCACTAGCGTTCATTTAACCTCTTCATCTTTCAGTTTCAGTGTAAGTGCTACATAACTTCAGAGTCATGACCTGGTTAATTAAGGTGTTCTTGCTCTCAGATACTTGGTCATGTGATTATGAAAGATGATATTTATTGTTTTTAACGATGTGGATTTCTTACAGTTCTAGGTAGGGAATGTATGATATCTTTCCAGGAGATTAGAATAGTTTTACCTGTACACTGAAGATAGGGTTCAAATGCTTTTTTTTCTCCCAGTGTGTACAATTGTCTAGTTGTCTGTTGCATTCAGTATTAGTTCATTTTTAAACTATAACACCATGATTATTATAGATATTTTTAACAAATTGTTTTTGCTCTGTACATGAGAAGGAAATTACTCTTAATCTGCTTTAAATTATTTTTTTAGTTTTATCTAATCCTGGTTTTGCTTCTTTTTGTCATGGACATCATTGGGAGAGGCCAAAGAAAACTCTCACTGTAGTGGATGTCTGGCCTCAGTCATTTGGGAAGAGCATAATTGTTTGCATTGTTATTAACATATTTGTTTTGTAGCAAAAAGTGAAAATCAGCTCACAGTTTAGCCTACAGAACCAGACACCAATCTCAAGTGCTCATTAAATATGTCTAAAAAAGTTATTTTTTTTATTCAAGAGAAAATGCTTTATTATTATGGACCATTGGCAAAGAGATTTTTTTTGTGATAATCTATGTTTCTGGACTCTTTCTAGATTAACATGATTGTTTTTGTTTTATAGCTTCTTCATGTATTTATCTTAACTGGCTATTTATAAGAGACTTTGAAATAAAATAGCTATGATCCTGCAACATTAGACTTCTGTAATTTTATTGTGCCAAAAGCTTAATAAAATACCATAGATACATTTTGTATTGTGAATAGAATTCTGATACTTCTATTGTAGTTGTGTTACAAATTTTAAATTCAATTTTAAGTAATAACAAATCCAAGCCTATTAGATTTTTCCTTTTCCTATAACTTTTAGCTTTTATTAACATTATTTATTAATCTTTCCTTCTCATGTTTAGTACAACACTACCAGCACCGATTATCTGGGGATTATTTAAGGAAAACCTCATGTAAATGAAACACATTAACCTTCTTAGTAAAGATAAGAAGACATGATCCTTGTTTTCAGTGATTTTTAAATACATATACTTTTATTTACTGGTTACCATTCAGATCAGCATGGGGTTCTGTTAGTTGAAACCTCCTATAGAGCATAGGTGTCATGCTAAACAAAGAAGGCTGTGAACTAACTGGGTCCTTTAGCGATAAAGATCCAGGGCTTAACATAAGTGTATTGTTTTGGCTCTGTGGAGCACATCTGTGAAGTGTATGTCCCTCTGAAATGATCTACTGCAAGATATTTTAAAGTAGAAGTTTCATAAAACTTCTTTGATCAGTCACTGTTTCAGATCTTTGTGATACCTTTGTCAAAAAATGTTCCTAAATAAATAAAAAAGATAACTAGAGAAGTATGCATTTGATTTGAAAGCATACAGTGTCTAAGCCAACTGAGAAGAATAGTACCGTAAATCTGGATGTACTCTGCAGTGATGAAATTAGTAAGCATAGAAAACAAAGCATTACTTCCTTCAAGGATGGTGAAGAAAACCAAACCTGCTGCCCCAATGTCACACTTTGTTCCTGTCACTGTGATAATTCTCTCAGTAAGTGACATGTTGTAGTGATCTACTTTTCTCAAGCCTCTAATTAGCCTGGAAAAGTTTTCTTCACATCTCTTGATGTGGAAAGACAGAGCTAGATGACATGCACATATTGTAAATTTGTAATTTACATTGTAAATACACATGCATGCTCTCTCCTGTTTTTCCCTCAAGCCTGCAGTAGTTCTCACAGCTGATGCTGAATTGAAAAGAGTGTGTCTCTAGGTCAGAAGGAGAATTGTGTACAAATCTGTGAGTTTCCTCTTCTTGACCTCTCCAAAGACACTATTTCTCACCTCACTAGCACCAGTCCTGGCACATGAGAAGGAATCCAACACTGAATTTTGGGCATTAATGGAACTCAAACACATTTTGGTTTTAGACAGCCCTGATGTAATTTGGATAGTTTTTTAAAACTACTAGACATGAAGCATCCTTTTTAACTCAGAGTGGAAGTACAGCTCTTTCCATGTATACCAAAATAATTTGGTCCATATCTGATTATATGCTTCTGTTTTGTTACAATAAACCTTAAAGCAGTCCTTCATAAAGTCCATGATGTCTCATGAAATGTAAAAAGGCAAGTCAGGTTCTTCCCCCTGTCGTATGAAAAATCTGAAATGAGATTTCTGTTATGCCTTTACAATTGTGGTTGTCCAGTGAGGGAGCTGTGACTATTATTCTTAAAGCCTGAGGATATACTAAAGTTACTGAGACTTGCCCCATATATCCCAGCATTTACTAAATTCTCTACAGTTAATTAGAAAGCAATTGCAATCATGCTACTTAGACAAGAACTTTCATTGTTACTGTTGTAAGTTCATAAAAAGTAGGTTTACTGTGGAATAGAAGGTTTGTTTTCCTCTGGCTTTCATCCTTGCAGTTGTGTGTGATCATGTTAAAACTCTGGTTATAGTTAAATATATGGTGATGCTAATTTTGATGTGAGCAGTTCTTCCTGTCTTATCTGCCTTATGCTTGTAGGAAATCAACTTGTCAAATAGGAGTGAAGCCATAACCGATCCCAAGAAATTCTGCAAATAAATCTTTAGTAGATGAAAAATATTTGCCTTTCTAATCACTTTGGCCCAGCTCTCAAGGCATCCTTTAAATTACTGAAGTTTGGTTTAATCTCATCCTATTTTTCTTTAACAATCAGTGAAATTGCATGATTGTGGTTTTTTTGCCTATACTTCATAATTTTAGTATTATGAACTTCTATATTTTGAAGAAATCATCTTTTAGAACTATGAACTTAATGCTATGTCCATGTGAGGACCCTGATCTGAAGGCATGAAAATGATGAAAGTAGCTAGTTTTATTGACTTGTTTTTTGAGTAGGATGACTTTAGCAAATTTAGAAAAAATCATAGAAAACTCAGAAAAGTGCATATCCTTACTCTATAGGCTTTATTGAATGCACACTCCTCTAGTCGTCAATTTAAATATTTTACCATTTTCTGACCTGTAAAGAAAGAGAGCAGATTCTGATTTTGGGCAGAAGAACTGCTATTTTAACTTCTTTCGGTTGTAGTGTAACTGCACTAAGATTTAAAAAAAAAATTTGTACTTAATTTTTTGAGGTAGTTTCTGTCTGAACCAAAATTTTGTCTCTTCTGATAGGACATTTGAGAATATTCAGGAAACTACTCTAAATACATGAGAAGAAACTATCCAGCATTCTTATTGTTTTGATGTTCCTTTTGTAAAAGTTGAAAGTGTACATACTGTTTGCTTTCAGAAGTCAGAGCTGTGTGCATTTACTATGGTGAGGCTAGCTATCTGTGAGTTGCTCTCTCAAAAACAGTGTTATTCAACAAACATTTTTCAGGCAACGTATTGTTGTGAATGAGATACAAGAAAAATGCAGTACTATCATATTGCTTCGAAACTGAGGGCAGTTTCCACTTGTACTTCACAGATTTTAAGAAATCCTAGAGTACCTAAACTTAGTTTTGTTTATAGAAAAGCTGACACTATAGCACGAACAATTTCATCAGAGAACACTGTAATGGAGTTGGGGGGGACGGGACTATTCAAATACTTAGGTATTAGATCAATACATTGTTGAACCAGGGCCTTTAAGCCTTTCAGGTATCTATATCTGAAATCTAAAAGAAAAGAAAAATAAAATGAAACAGGAACCTTTAAAGAAATCTGGCTAACTTTAGGGGTTGTTTACAGAAATACCAGAAATATTGAGGGAAGACTTCAAATTTTTTGTTACCACTTCCCAAAGCCTTTTATTGTTGGTGCATTACTGTAACATTGCTAATGTGGTACACCACTAAAGCCCACTAGAGGGAGCCAGAAATGTTTTATTATGATATTGCCAAGTCAGTATTTCAGGTGATTCCCATTTCTACTTTTTATCCAGCTCTAGGAAAGTGTAACATAATGTTGTGTCCTTTATGGCACATTCTAATGGGCATGTCATATAGATGTCATAGGTAAGGGTTTGTTCATGCCCCAAATCCACAAAACAGGAGCTGTCTGCTGTATAAGGCAATTATTTGAGATAAAGCATGCCACCAGTTACAAACTTACACATAACAACTAGGGAAGAAAGGGATGGTTTTATCAGAGAGAAATAGACCACTGTCTTCAATTTCAATGGAGTTAAATGTGGGTTAGGTCTGGTCCAGAACTGGGAACGAAGACACATATAACTTCACATCCTGAGAAGATAAAAAATTCTTTCATAAAGAAACCATAGTGTCAGGATTTAATCTCAATGAAAGTGCCTGTTTAACCACTTTTCTTTCTGAAAGCTCAAACATTTAACCTAGCCCATTTATATAGGCTGCATGCAGTGTCTCCAGAGACCTTGACTTGCTTCACTCAGTATTGTCTGTAGTGTATCCTGAAAAAATGAAGGGAGAAGCAGAAGCCACATGGGGATGACAATAGTAAGATATGCTGGTTTATCAAGGTAAATTGACAAGAGCTTCCAGCTGTGAGCTGGAATGTAATAACTGCACAGCCTATTTAAAAAGATTTCCTAGCAAACTGCATGCTCTTTGTTAGGCAAACTGCATGTCATTTCTAAGGCACAGACAGTTTCCAGGACATACTTCTAGAAAGCCTTTTATTCTGATGAGAGCTTCAAATCCTGATGCAAAGTTTGTCAGGGCTAAATTATCTTTATAATTAGGCAATCTTTGAAAAGTCCGCTAGTTGTTAGCTGCAAACTCAAATTGTAGTGTGGACGCTTTTTTGAAGAGACGTTACTAGCCTATTCAGTTATTGGTATTCTTCAAGACATTCAGTCCATGACGTGTTTCCTGTTCTTGTTTCATCTGTATTCTCGTATTATGAGTTTTGAAGGACATGAAGGACTTAAGGTATGAGATTTTGCATTGTTCTGCAATTGTACTGTCAGTTCACGTACACATAATGTGTATGTGAAGAGTTTTACCACCTTCTATCTCCCTTTCCCCCCAAGAGGGAAAGATGCAAAAGAAAAATAAAGCAGGATGTGGTCGTTAAACTGTAGATGCAATTATCTGAGTGAAATGAGAAGTAGTACTTTAGGGAAGGCAGTAAATCTCACTAATAACATTTCTGAAGCCTGCTAATCTATACTAGCAGCAAAGGTAAGCATTCACCTAGCTACCTCAACAGGCTGCTGAAGTAGCAGAAGGACTTTACGTATGTTGAATTTGTAGACATTTTAAAGGAAGAAATAATTATGGAGAGCACTCAATATATATAAAGTAGAAATGTAGGCAATTAACCAGATGTGTTTCCTAACAAAGGGGATTATTTGAAACTGGAATTAAAAAAAAAAATCAGCTTTATTTCATTGTACATAACTTCCTTTTTCCTTTCATAAAATATGGTTGTTCTTTTCAGGATATTGATAAGTAACGTATACCTGTCTGTGTTAGGTGTCACTAAGTCTATTGCTTTTCTACTCTTAGTCTCCTTTTTTATTTTGAAATTCATTAAACTGACATACATATAAAATATTGTTTTAATCTTAGATTTTCTTACTGTTCTGTCAGGGTTAACTGTGGCTGCATCTCATGTAGGCAGAAGCTGTGTAGCTGTTGCAGCATGCAACTCAGTGTAGGTTTCCGGCCTGCCAGAAACCAGCACAGCTAGCCAGTCGAGGGAGGTGATTGTCCCACTCTACACTGCACTGGTGCAGCCCCACCTCAAGTACTGTGTGCGGTTTTGAACGCCTCAATGTATGAAGGACTTCGGACTATTAGAGTGTGTCCAGAGGAGGGCAACCAAGATGGTGAAAGGCCTCGAGGGCAAGACTTAGGAGGAGTGGCTGAGGTCACTTGCTCTGTTCAGCTTGGAGAAGAGAAGGCTGAGGGGTGACCTCATCGCAGTCTACAACTTCCTCAAGGGAGGCAGTGGGGGGGGAGGTGCTGATCTCCTCTCTCTGGTGACCAGCGATAGGACATGAGGAAATGGAATGAAGCTGCATCAGGGGAACTTCAGACTGCTCTCGTGCGGTAACCCCAGTCGGCAACTAAGCACCACACAGCCGGTCGCTCACCCTCACCACCCCCACCCCCCCACCCCAGTGGGATGGGGGAGAGAATCGGGGAAAAAAGTAAAACCTGTGGGTTGAGATAAAGGCAGTTTAATAAGACAGCAGAGGAAGAGAAAGTAATAAGAATGATAAAAGAATATACAACCCAAGTGATGCACAATGTAATTGCTCACCACCCGCTGACTGATGCCCAGCCAGTCCTCAAGCAGTGATTGCTGCCCCCCGGCCAACTCCCCCCAGTTTATATACTGAGCATGATGTCATATGGTATGGAATAGCCCTTTGGTCAGTTTGGGTCAGCTGTCCTGGCTGTGCCTCCTCCCAGCTTCTTGTGCACCTGGCAGAGCATGGGAAGCTGAAAAGTCCTTGACTAGTGTAAGCACTACTTAGCAACAACTAAAACATCAGTGTGTTATCAGCATTGTTCTCATACTAAATCTAAAACACAGCACTATGCCAGTGACTAGGAAGAAAATTAACTCTATCCCAGCTGAAACCAGGACAACTGGACATTAGGAAAAGGTTCTTCACTGAGAGGGTGGTTGGTCACTGGAACAGGCTCCCCAGGGAAGTGGTCACAGCACCAAGCCAATCAGAGTTCAAGGAGTGTCTGGACGACGCTCTTAGTAATACGGTTTAGTTTTAGGTAGTCCTGCGAGGAGCAGGGAGTTGGACTTGACGATCCTTATGGGTTCCTTCCAACTCAAGATATTCTATGATTCTCTGATTCTATAAGTCTTATTTTTTGGCTGAGCTTTGCAGCCTTCACTGAGAGCTGTGCTGCTGTGACTATATTGTTAGAGTCTAGGCAGCAAGTTTATGTTAAGTTGAAGAATGTTTATGTGGGATTCAGTACAGCAGTAACTGCATGATAAGGATCTCAATTTTTCTATTACCATTCTGTTACATTTCATTACAGTTGGATCTTTTATTTTTCTCAGCCAATTTCAGTAATGAGTGATGACACAGATGATGTAAGCAGTGTAGTTCTGTTGACTTCAATTTAATGCCGTCTGCATACAGACCCCAGGCTTATTGTGGTCCTGTCACATTTTCTCCCTTTTTGGTCTCTTGCTGATGTTGATATCGTGTCTTGCAGTGGTAAATAACCTGTGAATACTTAGTGCCATTCATCTTCAGATAGTTTACAAGTGTTAACTAATGAATATTCTCAGCACCTCTGTGCTGTAGATAATTTGTTATTTTTATTAGCTGGTTCCTTAATGAAGCTTTGACGTTAGTACAAAACTTTGAACACAAAGCAGCATAAATAACACCTGATTGAGACTTTCAGGCAACAAAAGCCTCAAAATCAAATCACTGTAAGATATTTGAATATTTTTACCAATGTCATTGAGAGTAAAAGTCTTTGTGAAATAAAACAACTTGGAACTGTCATTTGGATGATTTCTATTGTGTGCCAAATCTGGTGGAACACAGTACTTATTTTGCCTGAATTAATTATTATAAAAATATTTAAGAAAATAAGAAAATGTTGCAATAATCTTTTCTTAAATAAAACTTAATATTTTCAGACATCCTGGATTTGTGTTATAAACTGTTAGCATCAATCACTTCGCTGTAAAATTGTGGAAAATTAGTAATTCTAATGTCTATTTATATTAGCTTACTCCAGCCATAACTGCCTAGTTGTATTTTTTTACCAAAAATTTAACTGCCTTTCCTCCATCACAAATTTTTAATCCATCAGCAAATTTGCTCTAAGAGAATTATTTTTTGAGGAATTAAGGGAACAAATAAGCAAAACCAGTTGGACTGAGGAGTTCAAGGAACTCATTTGTGTGCAGAGATGGCTAGGGATTAGTGTGTAACAATTAACTGTAAGTTCTTTGCAGAAGATTAAATGATACAAGACCACCTAGAAATGACTGGTTAAACTGAAACAATGAGGATTAATTGAATAGTGATATAGAGGGGAAAACTATAAGCAACTTCCTAGCTGAGTTCCTCAAGCGATAGTACTGGATAAGATCTTTAATATTTTCACTAGAGGCCTTGGCATAGAGAACAAGAATGCTGTAATTAAATACATTGGTGACACAAAGTTGGATACTTATCAGTACAGGGGGGCAACGGGATACTGTATAATAAAGAACCAGATGACCTTGTGAACTCCAGTAGTAAAAATGAGTGAGATTAAATAGCCCTAAGTGTAAAACCAGGAATTTAAGGACTAATAAGAATTTCTACTCTGAGCTACAGGCCAGGGACTCCTATGTGGCTCAGTCCTGCTCAACAACCCTGAATTCTGCTTTCCATAGCAGGGTAGCTGTGTCCAAGCTGCTTATTAGGAGCAGTTCTTGCTCCGTGCTGTTTTCCTACACTTTGTGCTGGCATTATCTGGGAGATGCTGATTTATCAAAGGCCTAACTGTGCCAGGAAGCATAAGAATTAACAGGCAATCGTGGGCCAGCACCTGGCCCTGGTACATGGTTATGTCTTACTAGTATAGGCATAGCCTGAAAGAGCAAAATCTATTTGGTCTTGAAAAATGAAAGCAGAGAGAGTATGTGATTGGTCTCTATAAAAACATCAGGCAGCAAACACTGAGGAGAGAAAGGAGCTATTTAAACTAAATGACAACACTGGTACAAGAATAAATAGCAATAAACTAGCTTGGAATAAATGAGCACTGAAAATTAAAAGGCATTCTTTCCATTATAGCTGTAGGACTTGGAAAAGCATTGTGACAGATTTTGGCCTCATTATTTCTAGTTAATTTTAAGATGGAACTTCATTAAATTATAAAGGTGTTTAAAAAATGCTGTTGCCTGAAACAGCAGGCAAGTGGAATCAATACATGAGGTCTCTTTCTATCCAGTATTCTTATTTAGTGAGCTTAAACTTGCTGAGAAAAGTGACAGCAAATGTATGCTCAGTTCTCTTGCTTTCTAAGTTTGTGACAAATCTGAAACTTAGTAAAGGTGTAGCTTGGTCAACTGTACATTCTCAATATCTTACATAATTATGCAAGGTTCCAAGGTGTGAAAGACTTTGTGGAACTGTGTTGTAGATTCTGTTCGCTTACGGCAGGTTTATTTCATGCCAAAACCCACCACACTTATTTAATGAGCCCTCATGGCCTTGTGGAGTACTGTGTGGGCTTACAAACTCTGCTTTAGAAGCAGTGCATCTGTATTTGCTGGGACGTAACACTCACCGGTGTGTACTATGTCCAGATCACACTTGGTTTCATATTAGCCATTTCCTCACTGGAAGTCTCTACACCATCTAGTTCTTCATGGAATCATGAAAGCTCATGAAAGAGTTGTGTATGGTCATATGACACTGTGCAGGAATTATGGACTGTTTACATTGGCATTGGTTAGAAACACTTCGGACTGGACAGTGTTGAGTTGTGCCTGTGCCATAATGAAAAAAGCAAATTAGTGCCTTTACAGATTTTGAAGAATGTCAGTTATTTTGTATGTGAACTGCTTCTTTTTATACAGTATACTTTAGGAAGGATGTGATCTGGCTTATATTAACCCACCGAGATTAGTGCTCCAACTAGCAGTTTCTAGTCCTACTGTGCATGTGGAGGCCTTTGTCACATTTTTTGAACATAAATAATCTGTTTTCCTAGTCAAGTGTCTTATTCGCTGATTGTACTCTTGGTTGAAAACTAAGTATGAACAAAATTGCTATTATATGCCTTAAGGATAGTAAAAAAATTGATACAAGAGAGATGCACTGTCCTATTAGGATGATAAGTACAGCATTAGTACACAAGAATGAGTATACCTTTTTAAAATTGTAGTCGCTGATGGTATTTTTCTTTTATGCTTAAAAGATAGAATCATGCAACTATATACTGTGTCAAATGCACGCACAAGAAGGGATATACTTATTTTATGCTGACTTGGTTGTTTATGACCATCATAACTTTTTGTATATAAAAGATACATTCACCACAAACTCAAGAGCAAATGTGTAGTATAGTCACCCTTTCAGTATACAGAATTTTTGTGTGCAAATACACGTATCCTTTAAAATACATGTAAAGGTGTTAGTCTCATATTAGTATTGTAACCTTTCCCACTTTTATTAAATGGTATTGGAATCCTTGTGGTATTTAATACAATTTTGGTGGATGGGTATCCATGTGCCATTATGGATATAGGGCCAATAAACATTATAGCAGTTTTGGCAGTTGGTCAAACTGATTATAACTTTATTACTTGCATGAAAGTGAAAGACAGTCCCATAGCAGACTAGTGGCATACCAAAATATTGAAAAAATAGGTAAGCTTTACCAACTCTTACAACAGGCACAAATTCAGAGATTTTCTTTGCTCCTGTAATACACTTCATTGACTAAATGCGTTAATTTCACAGAAGGAAATGGTGTAACACAAAGCGTGAAGCTATCCCACAGGTATAGTTGAATGAATAAGGTAGAGTTGAATGGATAAATACTAAGATATAACCTCTGTTTGCTATAGTGCAGTATCAGAAGAAGCTACCATGCAATGTCAATAATGTTATTAATTTCTTTTTAGAGGATATGAAATCTTGCAGATTCCTTCTGCTTTGAAAGAGAAGCAGGAAAATTGATATCAAATAAAAATACTAAACCATCTTTAAGGAATATTTCACAGTACTGTAACCACTGCAAGGAGTTTTTGTTCTCAGTTACAATCAAATAAATCCAGAGTAGTTCTGTTGACCTTAAAACAGTTATTTGGATTTATTTTTATGTAGAAAAATAGTTACCAAAATGCAGTTGCAAAGGATCATAGAATCATTCCGTTTGGAAGGGACCTGGGATTTATCTAGTCCAAGCTCCTGCTCAAAGTAGGATTGACACTGGAAAAGAAAAGAGGAAAACTATTAAGTTTCAAAAAAGAATAGATGCTTGGAAAGAAAACAGTAGGAAACAAAAAACGAGATTTCTTTGGAAAAAAGCTAGAAATTTATGATGGGCGGTCCTCATGTTTACATGATGATGACTTGTCTGTACAGTCAGAACAGTAAAATGAATTGGAAAAGTTTCTCTTTCATTAAATATATATCCAGACTCTGCTGTTTACAATGTACGAGCATAAAGTAGGTATGATTTATTCCATTCACTCCAAAATAATGAATTTGTGTCTTTAAAATAGATCTGAGTAACTACAAAAGATGCATCAGTAATCTGGACCTGAACCTCTAGAATGATGTCTTTATAGATCATAGAATCATAGAATCAATCATAGAATCATAGAATGCTTCGGGTTGGAAGGGACCTTTAGAGGTCATCTAGTCCAACCCCCCTGCAGTGAGCAGGGACATCTTCAACTAGATCAGGTTGCTCAGAGCCCCGTCCAACCTGACCTGGAATGTTTCCAGGGATGGGGCCTCCACTGCCTCTCTGGGCAACCTGTTCCAGTGCTTCACCACCCTCATTGTAAAAAAATCTTTTCCTTATATCTAGCCTAAATCTCCCCTCCTTTAGTTTAAAACCATTACCCCTTGTCCTGTCACAACAGGACTGTCTCCATCTTTCCTATAGGCCCCCTTTAAGTACTGAAAGGCCGCAATAAGGTCTCCCCGCAGCCTTCTCTTCTCCAGGCTGAACAGCCCCAACTCTCTCAGCCTGTCCTCATAGGAGAGGTGCTCCAGCCCTCGGATCATTTTTGTGGCCTTCTTCTGGACCCGCTCCAACAGCTCCATGTCCTTCTTGTGCTGAGGGCTCCAGAGCTGGATGCAGTACTCCAGGTGAGGTCTCACCAGATGAGCCCTAAATCCTCCAGCCATTGTAAAAGCCTCCATGTTTTCCAGAAATATGAATGTTGGCTATTGATAGCACATGCTATGTATAAGTCTTATACGCTTGTAGGCAGTTGCTTCCATTAAAAAGGAATATCAAAATTAAAAATTGTAAAGGCAGCACCTCATAGAAAGGAATACAAACTTTCCCTCACCAATAATGGAAATCAGTACTCCTAGCTGTACAGAGAATACAGATCTCAGATGGGGGGGGAAAAAGTGAATTACTGTTTTTTAAAGCAAACATGAGCCATTTTTTTGGTGCCGTATAGAACCAAATAGGTAGGATTTTATATTTTAGCTAACTTCAAGAAGTCTTCTAATTCAAAGAGCTTTGAATTCTAAATAATATGTAGAGTACTTAAAAGTTTTACTTCTGTCAGGGACAATTAAGAGTGCTGTTGCCATTTCACTGGAAAACTTTGGGGGATTTTAATGTATTCAGAAACAAACCAATAACCAGAAAAGCAGATGAATCTCATTTTCTGGGAAGACAATGTTCAAAGTGATCCTTGCAGTCCCAGAACCAGGAGACCCACTGATTAAACTTGTAGTTCTTTGGAAACACTGTTATATTTCAAATAGGTAAAATGGGGAAAGATCAGCAGAAATTGGGACTAGAGGTAAGGAAGATACCATTGGGCTGTACTTATATTAGGGCCACGTTAGCCAAAGATGCACAGATTTGCTATATAATCGTAACTTCCGTGACTGTACGGAGGAAGCTGACTCATGTTACTGAGTGCCAGCGCTGATTCGGCAGTGTGTATTCCAAGTCAATGCAGTGACTAATGGAGAGATAAAGTACTCCTTCCTCGAAAAAACTTCCTTGGTACAGGGTGGCTTCAAACATTGCACTATTGCATGATGTAATGAAGTTGTTTTGCATCTGTGACAGATTGGGGGGAAAAAAAAAGAAAGGGACTAACTGTAGTATGTTAGTAAACATGCTTATTTACCTTGATGCTGGACCCAAGCAAAGAGTTTTCCTGCTCTTCCATTTTTCTCCCCCTTCCTTTCAATGCTGTATTCTCGTTACCTTGTATAATGTTTGAGGAATTGTGCCTTACGTAAAATATGAGGACAAAAAAACCCCCAAAATATATATTTAAACCAAGTGAATTTTTCTGAAGAACACTACCAGCAAGCACAACAGTTAATATAATGCTAATATATTAGGTGCTTCGGCCAAGCAGATGAACTCTAAGAGATTTGTTAAAATCATAATAATAAACCTTACTGTCCTATGGAAGCCTTCCAGTACGATTTTGCACCTCTGCACACCTGTAATTCAAAGTAATCTTCTGAAGGCTGATGAGGATTTGATGTAATTATTTCTTAGATTGTAGTGCCTAAGCTATCAAACTCAGGCTGACATGTAAGATTCCCATTTTGTTCTTAGAAGTTTGTGTTAGGGCATCTATAATTATACTTAAGGGAACAGTGAATAGTATTTTGTAAGGTAGCTGTCTTTTCACATAATTTATCTGAAAACATTAAAATGATTGTCATACTATATCCTTTTTATTAAATTACATACTTTTTGCTTTAAAATGTCTGAAGATGTAATTTCTTTATAAATATCTTTTTCATTTTACTGAATTTAAAGTGGCCTGTGAAATGTGTTTTGAAGAATTTCATCTAATAGACAAATTTGTAATGTTTTATTTAGACGATACAAAGGAGTGATTTTTTGTGCATTAATGATGTCTAATGTGTAGATGTGAAATGGCTGATTATTTGGATATTGCAGGTTTTGCAGAATTTGTTTTTGTGGGTTTATGTAATAAAAAGTGCTAATATTATGCGACGAAAGCTTTTGGGCAGTGTTAGCAGAAGTGAGAGCATATCATGAATAATCTTGTAACAATGGTGAAGAAATCCAAAATGATTTAGAACTGGTTTGTTCCATGTATGGAATTAATCTTTGTGAATGGAAAGAACATGGAAGGTTTGAGGTAAATCTGTCTAATCCAAATGTGGAATACTTCTTTTCAGTGTTGTCTAGAAAAAGACATTTGTCTTAAAAAACAAATTAGGAGTTAATGTGAAAATGTCAGGCTAGATATGTTCTGTGTGGTTGTTTTCACACTTTACAGGCAAAATTTATTTGAAAAGAACTTCAGCAATTCTTATCCTAGGCACTAGGTGGTGTTTCAGCCTTTTGTACTGAAATGCACATCTCGACACAGTACCACTAACACTTTAGATTATAGTTTTAAACTAGTGCTTAAATAATAATTAGAGCTATTGGAGAGCAGATTTTTGTCCATTTTTTCCTTTTTTAAATTGGCAGTGTTCCCATGTTGAGAAGAACTGACACCCACAAATTGCAACACTGATGTTCGTGTACAAAATGTATTCACGACCGTTGAACTCTTCAGAGTGGTGGTTAGGAGATTTGAAAATAGGTGCGGTAGGTAGCATGCCTACTAATCCCTGATGTAAGGGATTAGCCCTTTTTTAATTACTGTTTTAGAAGGGAAACTTCTGTGGTTCTTCTTTGCAGATATGTCAAAATACATGTATTAAGCATGCTATCCACTTGTGTAGTCTCCCCTTCCCTTCTCTGCTGTGCTGCTGTCACTGTCACATGAAATGCTCTGTCCTGGCGGGAACTTGCTGGGGATAGAGCTGCTCTGTCTGTGTGCGAGCTGCTGAGCGCTCTGTCGCAGGCCCCTGGGGCAGAAGGAGAAATCCTGTCCAGGAATATGCCACCTTCCCATCTGTACTCTTATGACACTATCTTACATGTGTGTCTATCATTTAATTGAGAGGTCTGCACTGTAAATTACCAGTATTTTTTAAATTGCAAGAATGCTTCTACGTGCTACGATAAGATGGATAAGTCAGTTTAGCCCTGTACTAATCGAGGGCTTGAATTTCGTGGTGCTCACTGAAAGCACATAAATTTCTATGTCTGTGTGACAGTTGCTGTTCTGCTCGTTGTGTGTGATTATTTGAAGCTAAAATTACAACTGCTTGGGTCAACATTATGGAAGTCTGCATGTTGAAATTACATTGGAAATAAGGGTTTATCAGAAGTGTTAGCTATAAATATTATGAAACACTCTTAGAAAGGCAGAAAAAATCTGCAAAATACACAAATATATGCATTTTTCATGCAGTGTGTTTGAATTTTTTTCAACATGCAATACCTTAAGTAATTTTTTTTTTTTTTTTTTAAATCTTCTTTGTTTCATGAGGTGCTTTCAGTTTAGGTGCTCATATTGTTTCCTGCAGGTTTGACCCAATTACTTTGTTAGTCTGTAAGAAACATTGCGCAATGGAAACAGTTGGAACCAGTTTGACTTCAGTAGGGCCTGGGAGATAATATCATGTCTTCCTCAAAGTGCCACTAACAGTCAGTGAAAAACAGCTTCCAAGATGTAGAGATGGAAATAAAATACCAGATGATGATACAGTAGATAGAGACAACAAAGACAAGCGTAACATCAGGGACTGGGTTGGATCAAGCTTTTATCATAAAATATGTGCTTGCCTCATATGGGTCTCACGGCACTGGCAATTGCATTGCTCTGTTCTGCTATACCTCGCTGTCTACCTCATTTGGCAGGAGCTTAGATTTATTTTGAAACAGATCACTAAATTTTGTGTGTCACAGGGAAGAGGTTAGGTCAGGAGTACTCTTCCTGATTCTACTTTTAGAGGAGGAGACATTAAATCATATTCATTCAGAAGGATGAACTCATTCTGTTGGGTACAAGACAATAATACTGGTCATCCTGGAGTGCATTGTCCTGGGACAAAATGCGGCTGTCAGCCAAGGACATAGTTGCTCAAGTGTTTAGACTATGACATCTAGTTTTTGTGACATTTTAACATCTACTAACAGAAGGAAAAATAGCACACAAAAAGTTTGGGGGATTTTATCTTGTAGTCATTCAAATTGTTATATATTTGTATACTTAAATAATTGTTTCAAATCTGGTCCTTTCACTGTGCTGACACAGAAAATTTAGAACTTCTTTCAGCTGTGTACAAACGAAGCAGAAATATTAAAGGCTATTAATTGCTATTGATTCAAGAGGGCAAAAATACTTTTGTCTTTGGTACTGAAATTTCAGTTTGGAGCATTTGTGTACTTTCTAACTTAATTAACAAAGGTAAAACAGACCTGTTCTCACATTTGTATTTGAATGATGGCCAGGCCTGAAGCATATACAGTATTGACCTTTGTTCTCAGGACATCTAACCTACTTCAGACAGCAAGCTGCTGCTCAGGGAGTCTCTCTTTTTTACCCTCAGTGCTTTGATAGCTTGTTCTGTCTTGTTGAAATAAGCAGACATGAGTTCTCAAAGATGGAGTATCAGCACTATAGAAAGTTAAGAAGGAAAATTTAACAGGATGGGGCATATTGCCGCCATTAAATGGGCAAGTGATGCCTCCTTTTCCTGCCCCAGCCTGGCAGTTTGTGAATGAGGTAGTCAGTGAGTTTGAGTATGAACCTTGCATCCAAGTAGCCTTCTACATGAAGCTTTCATCAAAACATTTTTGGTCAGACTTGACTAGACAGCATGGCCCAAATTTTCTATTAGATAACTACCTGGGGAATAAAAGAAAGGTACAGATTGCAGCTTCTGAAACCTTTTGTGGTGGACTGAGCTAGGTGTATTGTGGAGGTAGAAACTACATTTTCCATGTGATTCAACCATCAAGCTAGCTGCATTTAAAAGAATAATGAAAAACATTAATGTAAGCCTTTGAATGTCCTGTACCGTAAACCCTTGAAAAAGAGGCAGCTCAGTGTAGGATTAGAACTGGAGGCATGAGAACTAGATTGAAGGCTGTGTGTAGACATTCAAGGAACATGTAGTAAAAATAATATAATTTTGTGTATGAACTAAGACAAAAATAGATAAAGAACAGCAGAGCTGAGTTAAGGCTAAAGAAAAATGAAGATCAAAGAGTGAAGGACTAAATTTGGGGTGAATTAATGCTATCTGCAATCCAAATTTTAAGATAATACAATAACCAGTTTCAATGTGCCATTGTATTAATAACTGGCCTGTTGTATTTGATTCATTACATCCTGATTTATTCTCATATAACATAAGAACTGAATGTGAAATTGACTTACAGATAATTGGCACTGGCAATTTCCTGCACTGCCATGTGACTAACGTGATCAGATACAAAAGCTTTGCAAGCAAGTACATTTTAGAATGTTAAAAAATCTTATTACTACACGCAGGATCTCACAACTGGGAAGCTGTAATAATTTTAATAATTTAGTAAGCATACAGTGAAAGCTAAATCTTGGCTATGAAGTGGAGAGACTCACCACCTTATATATTGTGTTTATAAAATGCTTTCATTTACAATAGCTTTGAAAATCAAGTCACTTCTTGAAGTCAGCTTCTTCATGTAAATATAAGATATAGACCACCGCTGAAGTAAATTAGCAGAGCGTTTTGCAGAATTATAAAATGACTTGTTTGTAACAGCAGAAGATCTATTCCAAAGTTCATTACTCTGACTTAGCAAGAGAATGGGTTAAATATTTAATGAATTTTTAATTTCTTTCTTTTTTCTATCATCCTATCATCCTCAACCTATAGTCTTCATTTTCAAATCTTACATTTACTGTCACTGGAATGTCAGTAGGTAGATCCTTTTCATTTATATTGCTACTATCTGTGGTTTTCCCTTGTATTATACATGATGAAGCAAAAGTAGAATAAAAGCATTTTTGTGTTTATATTTCTTTCTAAAACATTTTCCTCCAGGGTTATACAGACATATTTTATTGTGCTGTGGCTAAACTATTGTAATTTTAATAGAATTAAAATAGTATTCTTTCTGCCTTCGGAAATGGTAACGATCAGTTGATGTATGCTTAATGAAAACTTATGTATACAGTGTTTACAAGCTAACAGATTTTCCATTTAAATATGTCTGAACAGGTAATGTGGGTATGTAACTTGTGCCGAAAACAACAAGAAATCCTCACAAAATCAGGAGCCTGGTTCTATAACAGTGGATCAAATGCACCACAGCAGCCTGACCAAGAAGGTATTAGAGGTCTGCGGAATGAGGAAGCACCTCAAGAGAAAAAAGCAAAGCTGCAGGAGCATTCTCAGTACCAAGGACCATCAGCTGACATATCCACACAAGTTTTGGACAAAAACAGATCTCAAGGACTCACAAGACAAGACTCAGTTAAGAATGGTTCAGGAGTAAAGCATCAAGTAACAAGTGACACAACATCAGACAGGTAAGAAAGTATTTAATGTTTGTACTAAGATCTGCTGAATTTATGCTACAAATTAAAATTTTGTCTTTTTAAGTTTTATCTTATTTTTATTCTGTAGCCTATAAAATACATACTGGGCTTTTTGAATCAATCCTAAGAAGCAGCAGCTGAGAAGTCTCTTATTGTATTCAGATGGTCATGGACAATATATGGTCTTCATTCCTTCTCATTAAAAAAACAACATGGAAAATGACAGTTGCAGTGTGACAGAGCTTGTCTGCGTGCTTGCAACTTTGTCAAATCATTGTCATTGCGCTGTACAGAATGTTACCATATTTCTTTTGTGGCCACTGACTTTATAGCAGAATTTTAGTAATCCAAAATAGGGCTCAAAAAAGCAGGTTAATGGAAGATGGTGGCTGTTCAGTCTACTGAATTAAAACATCTAGTAGTACTTGCAGTATATAGTATTGAAGATGGTGAAATCTTTGTGTGGCGACCTGAGTCTTTTCATGGTTTCTCAGTTTCTTGCTGTTAGTTATTGTTGTTAGCACAAAAATTTGTTCTTCACTGTTTATCTCAGTGTTACTTGGCGTTGGCTGAAACTGTGGCTGTTTCAGAGCTAATGTAGTAGGACCCAGTTTAGCCAGAGGCTGGAGCTGGAACTTCCCTCCCTTTTTCTTGATGTGATTGTACCAAAAGGCACCAGAAGGCTCTCAACCTCTGTGGCTACGTTTTACTGGAACACAAAAGTAAAAACTGTTTCACTGAATAAATTTAATTTCTTTCTAAGCAAGACCAGAATAGAACTTTAAATATGGTGGGAAGGGAAAGAAGAGAGTGAGCTTGTTCACGTGTTTCCATGGAAATTATACCCTCTCTCTACAGAGACCTCCACCTGCCTCGGAATTTGGCAGCCGGATCAGTATAATCTGGCAGCCGCCTTCTGCCGCCCAGCTATGACCTCGTTACAATATTTATTCCACAAGCTTGAAACAAGTTAGACAGCTATAATCTCTTTTACGGCTAATATAATTAAAATTGTTTTCCTTTTCCTTCACCTCTTGTATTCCACCATATTTTATTTCCTATTTTTGGTCTTATTTGGGAACAAATTGAATGTAATTAATCTAACCCTTTTTGTTTCACTTGTTCTGCCTGTTGCCCTTTGCTGATTTCAACTCATGGGTACAGTACTTAGTTGCTCTGAGTGCTCCTCAGTT